>JBBPBX010017718.1:21533-46483 GCA_038048925.1 Garcialebias charrua | reverse complement strand
TAAAATTCAAATTCAAGCTCTGTTTTTATTGGCTGATTCAAATTCAAGCTCGGTTTTTATTGGCTGGTTACAAACTTTGTTTTTATTGGCTGGAAAATGGCGGGTCACTTTTTCTTTTTAGAAATGCTTATTTACCACCTGGAGAAGCAAGGGGACAATATTTTTTTTTAGTTTTTTCAGAGATTACCTCTCTAACATCAATCTAGTGACAGAGTGAAGAAATATGTTAAAAATATATTGTTAGAAAAGTTACATATAGCAGCTTTAAAGCCTTTTGTTTCGGTGAAATCGGGGTGAGACTAGATATATACATCGACATAATAATACTTTATAATTGTTATTTTTACGTTTTAGTTCAATTTTTAGTGTAATATCGCTCCCAACGCTCAGCCGGCAGAAAACTGTGCACGTGACACACACACTCTCTTCGCGGGGCGACAGTCTCTACCATCAAGCACCACTGATCGATATATTTTCAGATTAGCAACTTATTTATTTTAAGAATACCTTTCACTTCATCAAAATCTAATCAAAACTCCAGCGTTCTAAAAGTAGGTGGTTGTATGTATTTCTTATACAATGAAGGACTGCTGTTGTTCAGCTGAACCTGTAGGTCAGTGGGTTAATACACTGGTCTCGCACCCAAATGACCGGACGAGAGCCTCCTCTGGTCGGATTCACTCTGTCGCAGCCCGGCCTCCTGCTCTGGAGGTATGAACTAGCTACTTCGCTGTTAGCTCAGTGTTTGTTAGCAAAATAGGTCAAGAACCACAGGACAGATTTTGATCAAACTTACAGAACGTAATCACTAGATGGATATTTACAACTGATTAGCTTTATGAGATGTTTGAGATAAAATTTGATGTTTTATAGACGTAAATGTGTCACGGTTAGCTTCGTTGATTTTTTCTTGTACGTTTGAGCAAATAGCTCATAAACCACACATCAGATTTTTTTTTCAAACTTACAGAAAGTAATCACTAGATGTACATTTACAAACTGTTAGCTGTTGGAGTTATTTGAGATAAAATTTGATGTTTTATAGACTTAAATGTGTTGCGGTTAGCTTAGTTGTTTCTCCTTGTACTTTTTCAAAGCGGAAAAAATTTAAATCCAGCAGATTTGACCATTACAGTACGTGAATTTATTAAGGAACAGTTAAGCTAAGACTCATGTTTGCTATAATTTTCAGCAGACAAATAATTGTTTTTACCATGTTCATCTTGTGAAAAGTCCTTCCGTGCATGCTTCTGTGGTCGTCATTTTCAGCAGGGCAAATGACGCGCTGACGCGTCGCGTAGCGGTGACGCATAATAGATGCGACTTATATAAAGGTGCAACCTGTTTATGGATTTTTCCAATTTATTGACAATAATTGGACAAAGCGACTTATATAAAGGTGCAACCTATAGTCCAGAAAATACTGTACCTGCTGCTTTTTAAATGTGACCATGTGATCACATGGACATGTTAAAAATGCCCAAAACTCATGATGTGTGCATGTGTATTAATTATACTGCACTGCAGAACAGTGATAATGTGTGTGTGTGTGTGTGCGTGCGTGCGTGCGTGTGTGCGTGCGTGCGTGTGACCAAAGTTTCTCATGAACCACTGGATGAATTTGAATGAAACTTGCAGAAGAGAAACTGGCTGTACGTCTACATCTGATTATCTTTGGGAGTCAGCACAATTCAGAAAAACTAATGAACATCCAACAACACAAAAATGGCTACAACCCTGTCACTATGTACAAATATGGAGCTAAGATTTGATGTGGTAGTAGCTGAGAGTCATTCACAGAACATATGACACATGATCTTAGTGTAAAACTCTAAAAAGACAGGTAGCGAGCGATATGCGACGTCTTTCTATTAAAATAAAACTTTAATCGTTAAGAGGCAGCTATTTAATTTGTCATTTAAAATTCCTTATTTGAACCACAATTAAGAAAAATAAAACTGAAACTCTGTGCAAAGATCTGACTAAATGAAGCAGTTTTTATATTAATCTGCTCATGTTTCAATAAATTCACACAAAACTAACTTGACCCACTTTGTCAGAATAAGCAGATTATTTACAGGCCTTAGTACAGAGGAGATTCTTCAATATTTTGGATCAGACATGCAGTGATTCACATCACTCAGAGGGTCATTTTAAACTCAAGTTTATTTTTTATTTACTTTGCTTACATGTATTATGTTTGCCATGTTTGTTAGCACTGCGGACCTTTTGCTGCTCTCATTCATTCTGCCCCTGAGGAGCGAGCCGCGCGCGCGTCTCTGGCTCCTCGTTCCGCTGGTCACCTTTGAAGTTCCTCGTGCCGGTGTAATTTGCTCCCTCGAGTGTATGTACTGTATCTGCTCTCGTTTGCCTTGTTGCGGGGAGCACGTTCATAAGCACGGGTCGGGAAGCACGCGCGCGCGCAGAGCTCAGCTGAGCGGCTGGCTGCCTTTCTGGTCACGGGGGGAGAGAATAAAAAGTCGATGCGGAAATGAATGAATTTGTCGCGATCAAACGAATTAAACTAGTATGTCTAAGTGGATGCTCGCTCAGAATATGAGTGAGCGACAGCAGGATTAATCAACACAGGCAGCTTTAGGGAATATTTAAAAATGCTTCCTTTTTCTTTTCCTCGCTCGCCTTTCTTTTCCTCGCTCGCCTAACTCCAAGGCGTCACTTTGGTGACGTGAATGCCCTTGTGAATGCCCATATATGGAGAGGGGCAGATTTTCCCGGAGCTGCATGCTAAAATCTGCTATAAATCATGAAATAACACATTTAGTGTTATTTCTCCACAATATAAGTAAACGCTCCTGTATTATTTTTAAATAAACTAATAAATATTAATGGCGATGCAATTTGAAAACATGGTGGGTGTTGGGCTTTAAAGGCGTGAGTGTATTCCTTCAGGTAATCACGCGGGGGCACAATTCCCATAGCAAGTATGTTGCACCTCGTTCCCTTCCTTCAGGGAACATGAGTTATGGTGCATAACTTTCAGTTCTCTTTTGAAGTCTGAGCTGAAAGATTTAGAGCTGAATTGATACTAGTTGGTGGGTAACACCGCACAACTTCCTGGGTCAATAAAGAACATTTAAGTCAAAAGGAAGAAAACAGTAAAAGCAGAGAGATAATATGTCCTTTTAATGTGTTCTCATAAACCTTCTCTAAAGCAGCATGCATGAACAAGCTACAGCTTTGAATGTGAAACATATGCTTCAACGGTAAAAAGGACTGTGTGTAAAAGGCAACAATTCTCATGAATTTCAACAGAGATATGGTCCACTCACCATATTCCTGCAACAACTTGCATGGAACATCTAAGTGGGTGGAGCCAAATGGGTTTTTGACAAATCTCCTCCGCCGTCGCAGGTCATCTTCCCAATAGTCGAGACGCCAGAAGTCGTGCAGCTGACTGCGGCAGGGTAAAGAGGACATGGCAGGTTAGACAGCACCCACGTGCCTCAGTGATGATCAGATTACAGCAGCTAATTTCTTTCTTTCTTTTACACAAAAAGCAATCTGACCAGAAATAGTAGACTTTATTTGGCTGGGGCATGCTTTAGAGTTTAGAGGCCTTCGTAACGTTAATTCTACTAAAGGCTTTAGCATCATAACAGCGGGGAGTAGCAGCAAACACTGCACACATAAATCACAGACACCCCCATTTACAAATACAGCTTCAAATTACAAGTATAAATGGCACAGCTTGCCTTCTTTTTACAATGTTTTTTTTTTAACACGTCCTGTAAATCAAAGGTAGGAGAGCCTCGCTGCAGACAGAAACAGAGTTTAATGATCAGAGTCTCGAGGCAGCTGAAGCATGAGCCTATAAAACAAGCCCCCGTTGCTGCATATGTGGAGCCATGATTAAAATAATGTGTTGAAATATTCATTGAAATGATTCCCAGGGCCCTGGAGCAACCCAATTGAAAATTGCATTTATATTCATTATTAATAACAGTGAATTAGAGCCATAAAGGGGGGTTAGAAAACAGTTCCAGCATGTGGTAACCATCTTTGTAAATGATTATTCCGACATAAGTGAGGACCTGGGGTAATTTTATTGCTTGCAGCTAAAGAAAACCATTAAGCACTGGGACAAGCATAGGATTTCTAACTGCTGCTTTTCCCCCCAGTGTGCACTGGCTGGAGTTATTTCAAAGCCTTTATGTTTCCTTTATGACAAACAGCCCCCCCCCCCCCACACACACACACACACACTAAAAAAACACAAAAACAAAACTGATTTTAAAAAACAAACTGGAATGCAGCAGATGGTAAAACAAGGCCAGTGACAACGTACTTGTATATACAACTGCATATTCTTCATTCTTATTTGAAATTACAATAAATGTGAACAAAAAAAAAATGCACCATTCAACTTCAGTTTGACAAACATCACCTGAATGTTTTGATAAAATTTGTAATAATAATAATGATGTGTACCTATATATGACCCATATACACATAAAAGTGTTTGTGAAAAAAGCAAACAAACAAAAATGTAATATTTTAATGAATATTTTTATTATCATGTAAAATGTTGTCTTTATTGAAAAACAAATATAAATAAATAAAAAAACTAGTGAAAAAACATCCAAAGCCCAAAATAAAGACTTGGACGAAGAGTGTTGTGTTCAAGACCCACAGGATATTTTTCAGAGTGTGGTGGTTACAGTCAGATCTTGGCAGGCTGCCTTGTATTTCATTGTATACTTTTTGCTCTCTTCTCAGCCACGGTTCTGAAGAAGTCTAAACAGATTAAAGTGTTACAGGGGATCACTTCACAAAATACAGCCTCGCTGCTCCATGAATATATTATCTACTAATGTCAGAAATCAAGAGGCTCAGGAGACTTAGCAGGGCTTTGACAGCAACAAGGGCTCAGTTTCAGTAAAATATCAATCAAATGTTCGCATGTGAGTGTGTGCATGCAATTGAAGATGCTGTGTTCACCAACTATCATGTGCTGGAGTGTGCGAAGCAAAGACTGAATGCCTTGAGCTAGTCCCTTGCCAATCATGCTCAAAGCTTAGCAGGGAAAAAGATAGATGTCAGTGGATGGAAAAGATACACCTACGTAAATGATAGTGTAAATGCAAGATTACACAGTGTGAAAAAATGTAAATCCACTGCAGGCAACTGGGCGATTATTGTTAAAGATTATGTCCTCTAATTCTTTGAGCAAGTCGAGAGCAAATGCTGGTGGGGGATAAATCTGTTCTTTGAAGATTTCCTTATTATAGTATTAACTGCATTTGTGCTTTGCCTAACATGTGCTAATTTGAGAGCAGTTTTACTTTAAGCCAATATCTTCATGGGGAACCGCAACTCTACAATAAATAAAACCCTCAAGTTGCAATAACCCAAAAATGAGTCAGATGGGAATCTACTGTATTGAAGTTGTGCGAATATTTTTTTCAGTGCAGTCAGTAAATAGCAATCTTTGTCAGTTCAAGGTTGGATTGGAATTGTTAAAAGTGTAGTTTTGAAGGTAAAATATACAAATAAATGGTTCGGAAATCGCTTAGAGCAGTGTTTTTCAACCTTTTTTGAGCCAAGGCACAGTGTTTTCATTGAAAAAAATCCCAAGGCACACCACCAACCAAAATTGTAAACATAGATACACTGTATCCGCCTATATTAAATATATAGTCATTCTTAACAAAGTGTCTTGAATAGGAATGAAATAAACACAAAAATGTATTTTTATCATATTTTATATTTCTTATTTCAAATTGCACTTAACATGTCTTCAAAAATACACCCAAACAGTACCACAACAATGTGGTCTTAAATTTAAATAGGTCGTAGAAAGCGGGGGTGGCTTTTTTGATCATTTCCAAGGCACACCTGACGATCACTTGTGGTACATTAGTGTACCTAGGCACAGTGGTTGAAAAACACTTAGAGCTAATGGAGATCTGCATCTGCAGAACTAAATAAATTTCAACATTCAGTATGGCATCAACCCGCTGATGAGCATGTCCGTGTCAACAGACAATCAAAACTTTGGAGATGATGGATAATATTTTGTCATTGTTTGTATTCTCTTTACTTAAAGAACTCAGGAGTGTTTGATAAAATTGTAATATTGCTTTTGATCTCATTTATGCAACACTTAAAGACTACATAACTATTGCCTTGAAAGAGCCCTAAATTATTTACATTTTCAGAATTCAGGTAATCACTTAACAAATGATTAATATTGGTAAGAAAATGGAAATCCTGCTCTTCAATAAAATAGATAGTTGTCTTTGTTATCTGTGTAACAAATTGTCTATCCAACATGATCCCTTGAGCAGAATTGGTTTGAGACCTCCTTATTTCACACATCCAATGTGTCTGGCTTCATGACAACCATAAAGAATTGCTTGGAGTCGGCCCTCCAGAAACTGGCAAAATTTATTAGTCCCATCACCCATCAATCACCTAAATGGATTTCAAACCGCATTTTAAAAGCTAATTTTCCAGCACCGATAACCTACAGGAAGCAGGAGCGCCATAATTTATGAAGGCTTTCAGACTTGCTAAGTGCAGTAGGATAAATGTATAAGTGAGCTATCGTCTATTCTCTCCTCTTTTAAATAGATATTTAAAGCACCATCTATCCTCAAGGAGCGAGTGTTGAGGTTTTTGAGGTACTACAGTCAACATCCACCTCCACAGTGTTTTGTTTGCAAAAAGGTGGTAAAAAAATTACAAGATTTTCCAAAAGGGTTTAGAAAGGCTCAGAGAGATGAATTATTTTTCTTCTTTCAGCTGTTCCCGTCTTCAGGGGTCGCCACAGCAAACTAAGTTGCACGAAGACTTGGCAATTGTTTTTACACCGGATGCCCTTCCTGACACAACCACAGACCACTGAGCTACCACAGCCCTCTGTGTGGAGCAGAGAGCTGCTATCTAGGGCACCCAGGGGAGCAGATGGTGGGGGTTAAGGGCCTTGCTCAAGGGCCCAGAGTGAGGCAAATGAAGGTGGAGGCAGGTGGGGGAAGGTGTGGGTGCTTCACCTTTCCGACCCACATTTTGATGTTGTCGGTACTCGGAGTTGAACCAGCAATTTTCCCATCACAGGCCCACTTTCTCTAACCTCTGAGCCACCACTCCCAAATCAGAGAGATTAATAATGAACAATAATAATCTAGGTGAGAAAATTTAATTTTGACCACCTTTACGGTGGTCAAAATTCCTCCTTGAACTGCCACCTTATTTGATACAGAAGTTTGTGCGCCAAAATGATCCTAGAAGCTATGTTTTCAGTGGAAATTGATAAGTGCCCTAGGGTCTCTCAAGGCAGATTGGTCTTAGGTGACACACCAGACAGGGTGAGACCAATGATTCATATGGACAGAAAAAAGCAAGGAGCTTGCCCGGACAAGGGTAATTGAGGCCCCACCCTGGAGCCAAGCTTGGAGTAAGGGCTCATCGACAAGTGCCAGGTGACCGGGTCTCTACCCATGGGGCCCATTCAGGCTCACCCTGACATCAGCAACATGGGTTGGCCTTTCTATGGGCCCACTACCTGCAGGAGGGGCCATTTGAGTCAGGTGCACAGGCATGGGCAGTGACCATGGGGGCCTTGGCACTCTGACCCTGGCTTACAAAAGCTTTCTCTTGGGACATGGAATGTAACCTCTCTGATGGGGAAGGAGCCTGAGCTTGTGGTGAGATTGAGAGGTATGGACTAGATATACCGTAGTTGGGCTCACCTCAATGCACAGTATGGACTCTGCAACCAATCTCCTTGAGAGGTGCTGAACCTTACGCCACACTGAAGTTCCCCATGTTGAGAGGCACCGAGCTGATGTGAGTCTACTCTTATCCCCCATCTTGGTCCCTGTGTGTGTGTTGCAGTTTTCCCCAGTAGATGAGAGAGTATCTTCCCTGTGCTTCTGTGTGGGGGGATGGGCTAAGATGGTTGTTTGTGCATACGTGCCAAATGGCAATTCAGAGAGTCCGGCTTTTTGGAGTTTTTAGCGGGGGATTCTGGAAGCTGCTCTAGCTGGGGACTCCTTTATTCTACTGGGGGGATTTTCATTGTCCATGTGGGTAGTGACAGTGTGAACTGGAAAGGCGTGATAAGGAGGAATGGCCTTTCTGCTCTGAACCTTTTTTTTTGTTGGACATCTGTGCTAGTCATGGATTGTCCATCACGAACATCATGTTTGAACATAAGGGTGTCCATAAGTGTACTTGGCATAAGGATAACCTAGGTCGTAGATCAATGACTTTGTAGTCATATCATCTGATTTGCAGCCATTTGTTCTGGACACTGTTGAAGAGAGGAGCTGAGCTGTCAACTGATCAACACCTGGTAGTAAGTTGGATCAATTCATCCATCCATCCATCCATCCAATATCTTTTACCCGCTTCTTCCATTTTGGGTCATGGTGGTCACCGGTGCCCATGTCCAGCAATCACTGTGCGAGGGGCGGGGTACACCCTGGATGGGTCGCAAGTCCATTACAGGGCCACATAGACATACAAGACAAATAACCATTCGTTCTCTCACTCACACCTAGGGACAATTTAGAGTTACCAATCAGCCTAACATGCATGTTTTTGGTCTGTGGGAGGAAACCGCAGTACCCGGAGAAAACCCACACATGCACGGAGAGAACAATCAATTCAATTACATTACATTTATTTAAAAAGCACCAAGTCACAACAGAAGTCATTTCAGCGCACTGAACAAAACAGTAATATATAAAAAATAATTTGTCTGATGAGCAAACTGCTTTGAATTTAACTCCATCACAGAACTCTCATCTTGAGCAAGCACAAAGGCAACAGTGGAAAGAAAAAAGTCCCTCATTAGGAAGAAACCTTTAGCAGAAATAGGCTCAGGATAAGTGGCCATCTGCTTCGTACAGCTGGGTTTGATAGGAACAGATACACAATGGCAGGTAAACAAATCACGTTAAGATAGAAATAGTATCAAATGAAAACTATTTAATTTTACCGGTAATAGTTCATTTATGGAAATATGGTCAATTTGTCCTCAGTAGTCTAAACCTATGGCAGCATAACAAGCCAACCCTATTCATAGGATTTATCAATAAGGGAAGTATTCAGCCCATTCTTAAAACTAGACAATGTGTCAGCCCTATGGACAGAAACTGGAAGTTGGTTCCACAAGAGAGGAGCCTGATAACTGAAATATCTTCCTCACATTCTGCTTTTGGAAATTCTAGGAACCACGAGTAAGCCTACAGTCTGAGAGTGAAGTGCTCTGTTAGGAAAATATGGAATGATAAGATCTCAAATATAAGATGGAGCTCGGATGTTGAGAGCTTTGTAGGTTAGAAATACGATTTTGAATTCAATTCTGGATTTGAAAGGGTGCCAACGGAGAGAAGCTAAAACTGGAGAGATATAATCTCTCCTACTAACTTCAGTTAAGACTCTGGCAGCAGCATTTTGAAATAACTGAAATTTAAAAAAAAATGTTTTGGACACCCATATGATAAACCATTGCAGTAGTCCAGTCTAGATGTGACAAATGCATGACCAGTTTTTTTGCATATTTTTTAGACGATGTTTCCAATTTTAGTGATATTATGCAGGTGGAAGAAGGCTGTAGATCAGATGGAGGGGGAAGATGCTAGACAGACCCGGCAGACCCAAATGTGTAGTGAGAATTTGCTGGGAATGCCTGGTAAAAGAACACATCAGAAAGATCTTCAACTCACACCTCTGGGAGAATGTTAACTGCATCCCAGCTGTGGCAGTGGACATTGAGTCAGGGTGGGCCATGTTCCACACCTCAATTGATTAGGTGACTGCCTTGAGCTGGGGCCACAAGGTTGTTGGTGCTTTTCGCGGTGGCCATCCTCAAACTTGGTGGTGGACACCCCAGGTTTGGGAGGCTATCAAGCTGAAAATGTACTACAGTATTGGGCTATGTTGGTTGGTGTTTTCCCATCCAGTCTAAATTTGTTTTACTGGCTTGGAGAAGGTGCTTGACCATGTTCCTCAGGATACACTGTGGGGAGTGCTCCGCAAGTATGGGACTGGGGCTCATGTTGGCTAGAGGCAGGCTGTGGAGTACCAGAGGGCCAAGCGGGCCACAGCCTTAGTTGATGCTGAGGCAAAAGCTCGGATGTGGGAGGAGTTCGGTGAGGTCTTGGATAGAGACTCAATGAGATCCGAGAAGATTTTGGCAAACCACTGGGTGGCTGAGGAGAGGAAAGCAGCACTTTACTAACACTGTGTTCAGTGACTGGTTGATCTCAACCAGTGATGTCATCAGAAGGTGGAAGCAATACTTAGACCTTTTCAATCCCACCAGCGCATCTTCCACAGAGAAAGCTGAGTCAGGGGACTTTGAGGTTGGTTTGTCATTAACTATGGCTGAAGATGCCAAGGTAGTTAAAAAGCTCTGTGGGGGCAAGGCTTCAAGGGTGGAAGAGATCTGCCTTGATTTCTTTAAGGCTCTAGATGTTGTGGGGCTGTCTCCATTGACACACATTTGCAGCATTGTGTGGACATCGTGGGCAGTGTCACTGGATTGGTAGACTGGGGTGGTGGTTCCCCTGGTCAAAAAGTGGGGGACAGAGGGTGTGCTCCAATTTGAAGGTATCAGTCTTCTTAGCCTCCCTGGTAAGGTCTATTCAAGGGCACTAAAGAAGAAAGTTGGTCAAACCGTAGATCCAAGAGGAACAATGCATATTTTCAAAGTCAAAGTCAAAGTCAACTTTATTGTCAGAACTGCAATATGTACAGGACATACACAGGACCGAAATTGCGTTTCTCTCAGTCCCTCGGTGCAACAGTAACCATCTAAACACTAAATACTAAAACATTTAATAAACATAAGCATAAAATAGTAAAAGTGTAGCACTGTCCTGAGTTTTTTGTCTTGGCTGTGGAACACTGCACCAGCTATTTAACCTCGCAAGGGTCTTTGAGGGGTCATGAGAGTTTTCCCATCCAGTCTACATTTGTTTTGTTGGCTTGGAGAAGGTGCTTGACCATGTTCCTCAGGATACACTGTGGGGAGTGCTCCGCAAGTATGGGCCTGGGGGCTCATTGTTATGGGCTGTTCAGTCCCTATACAAGCAGGGCGAGAGTTTGGTTTGCATTGCTGAAAACAAGTTGGATCCTTTCAGAGAGGGACTACCGTTGTCACAGATCTTGTTCCTAAATTTCATTTAAAAAAATGTCTTGGTGCAGCCAGGGAGGCAGAGGGAGTCTGGTTTGGTGGCCTCAGGATTCCATCACTACTACTACTGTACTCTACTACTCTGCGGATGATGTGGTCCTGTTGATGTCATCGTGTTGTGATCTTCAGTTCACACTGGAGCCTAGTGTGAAGTGGATGGGATGAGAATCAGCACATTCAAATCAGAGATCATGGTGCTCAATTGGAAAATAGTGGATTGCTCTTTTGGATAGAAGGTGAGTTTCTACCTCAAGTGGAAGAGTTCAAGTATCTTGGGGTTTGTTCATAAGTAAAGGAAGAATGGAGCATGAGCTTCACAGACATATTGGTGTTGCCTATACAGTATTGCAGACTCCCTGTCAGTCTGTTGTGGTAAAGATGGAGCTGAGCTTTAAAGCAAAACTCTTTGTTTACTGCTCGGTTTATGTTCCTACCCTCACCTATATGAGCTATGACCACAAACTTTAGGCAGTGACCGAAAGAACAAGATTGTAGATACAAATGGTTGAAATGAGTTTCCTCCGGATTCTCCCTTAGAAATAGGGTGAGAAGTTCAGTTGTCTGGGAGAAACTTGGAGTAGGACCACTTCTTCTCCACGTTCGAGAGTAGCCCGTTGAGTTTATTTGGGAATCTGGTAAGGATGTTCCCAGGGCACCTTCTTGAGATGCTTCGGACATGTCGGACTAGGGGAAGACCCCAGGGAAGACCCGGGACATGCTGGACATGCCGGGACATACAGTATGTCTCTTGGTTGGCCTGCAATGCCTTGGAATCCTACCAGAAGAGCTGGATGAGGTGGCTGTGGAAAAAGATGTCTGGTCCTCTCTGTTCAAGCTGCTACCCCCGCAACCTGACTTCGGAACAAGCGGAAGATAAAGGATGAACGGGTGGGTGGATGGATAAATGGCCAATGTTGCATTAATTGTATTGTTTTTGCTGCTCTGGCATTAATACATAAAATACCTCAGTTTGTCTTTGTTTTATTTGACTGTTTGGATAATAGCACTGTTTGCATAAAATGGCCAACTCTGGCAAATGCAGATTTTTTTTTTTCATCTGAATAAGTACACAGATTGACAGATTGAAAATGCAGTATGCTGAAATTAAAATTACATCATGTCTACAAAAAAGAAACAACTGTAGCTACAGCAAAATCTAAATTTTGGAAAACAATGGTTGTAGTGATCTACAGCTGGAACCAACAGCTAACAGCTTTTTATTTTTTTTAATTTTCAAAGTCACTTAAAGGTTCAGTATGCAGTTTCTGTAGAACTGCAGCAGTTAGAAATATTTTCAACAGGCAAAGCATTCTGATCCCTCCCCCTCAGAGCCATATGTGGCTCTGCCCCCTTGTGGTCTGTTGAATTTCAAATTCAAGCTCTGTTTTTATTGGCTGATTCAAATTCAAGCTCTGTTTTTATTGGCTGGTTACAAACTCTGTTTTTATTGGCTGGAAAATGGCGGGTCACCTTTTCTTTTTAGAAATGCTTATTTACCACCTGGAGAAGCAAGGGGACAATATTTTTTTAAATTTTTTTCAGAGATTACCTGGCTAACATCAGTCTGTCAGGAGGTAGTGACAGAGTGAAGAAATATGTTCATAAAAAAAGCTACATACTGCAGCTTTAATCAAAATGGCCCAAAAAATATGAGCAGGGTGGGACTACATATGGATGAGTTTTCTCAGTTCAGAATTTTCTTTTATGTTCGGGAGGGATTTGTGTCTGGTGGTCAGGAGGAAGGACAGGAACATACTGATTCAATAAGACACCACAATACTCTAATTATTGGTGGCATGAATTGAGATAATTATAATAAATACTAGTAATCAGCAACAATTCTATTGAAAGCAGCAGCGACTGGTTTCTGTCACAGGGTCTCTTTGGGAACACATGCATTTTTGGTGACAAGTTCTGGACAAGAGGCCTTTTCTTTCATTTTCTACTGTTTTCCCAATCAAACCTTGGGAGGCTACATGTCTGATAAAGACACAAGTTCTGACTCATTTAAAAGAAATTCCCTAAAAATGATGAAAATGGAAACAATACAAGTCATAACTCATTTTTAAACATGTACTTACACAACATATACAGGTTTATTTAATTTTTATAACTTCTACAACTTAGGAAAACTGTAAGGCACTTGCTTGGCTATCAACTTTTCTCTAAACCAGTTCTTTCGCCCATTTACAATCAAAAGCAGGCAGAGGAGTACATTTTGTATGCATCCTTGCATTCCTTTTTAACACAGCATTCTTGTACAAACTGCTGTGATGAAAAAAGTGCAAATCAAAAATGCACAAGATCTGAAGTGCCAACTGGTGACCATATGGTGATGAGCCTATATTTTTAAAGTAACCTAAAAAGTGTGTGTGTAATAAAAATACATGAGGTTTGATCATGTATCTGTGGGATCCCCATTGTTAATGTGCTGACTGGTCAGCATCATGAGTGCATTATCGCAGACTGCAAGACTTTCATCTGAATCCTCCCCTCCCTGAATCAAGAAAGTGATACTATTACCAAATGTTTCTGGTTTTAGATATGACTTTTCATTTAAAGATTAAGAGATGAAGAAGCGACAGACTGTAGAATGAGCGTTGGACTAAGACAAAAGAGCAAGAACACAGCAGCAACTAGATTAACTCCAGGTCATCTGGGGTAATGAAGACAGACAATAGGTGATCAGATGAGGGATGAAGAACCACACTATAATGCTGGTGCACTCCTCTAAAGCCACCCGCTCTGCAGAGCCAATCTTTTACGGGAAATGTGGAACATTTAAGCAGTGCCCAGCTCAATTTCAACAACTGATGAAATTGATTATTATGTGAATGGGGATCCTTCCAGAGATAATTAGCACTGTGTACAAGGTTAAGTGTTCCCCAAGGGGATAGGGGGTGGCGTACGTCAAGAACATGTGCGAGCAGAAAATATAAATCAGGGCAAAATAATGTTTTTTAAAGAAAAGTCTACTAATAAACTAGTTTAGAAAAAAATCATTGTCATTTGCTGCATATTCTTGAACCTTGTTTTAATAGTGGAATAAATATATTTTTTAAATCATGCAGATGTAGAAGAAAACAAAAAAGAACCGATGCAATGAAGGCATAAAACTGAGGTACATTTTATAGTAATACTATATCTAAATTACTTAAATTTAATGTGTTATACAGATTACCTTTAATTTATCAAAAGGAACTTGGTGTTAGTGCAGGTTGGAGAAAAAGTGTAGTATTTTATTGTCTTCTCAAAACAAAGGTCATTTTATAACTTGTTTTTATTACCAAGCTAAAGTTTGTTTATCGTGTCAGATGCTATCAGGGACCTTGACCTTTGTTTCTAGCCCCAAAAGGAACATCAGACCTAAAACCCTCTGAGGCTTTAAAGCCTCTAAAAAGGTACCCAACCCCCTTTCTAATGGTGTACTTCTATTAGAATTGATAACCCTTTCAAGCAAGACCAAATAGTCTGGGCACACAGTGAGAAAAGAGGTTCATTCCATCACAAAGTTATTATCCACGGGCAGATTGTTACCATTCATCACGTGCAAGAGATGAAACTCACTGTTAGTCAAGGGAAACGGCTGTTTCACTGCCTTACCACAGATCAATATATATGCCGCCATTTTCTCTTTCTCCTTTGCTACAAAAAAGTAATTAAACAGATGAAATGTTGACAATCAATAGACTGGTCAGTGATGTCTGCTGTTCAGGCCAGCAGACACCTTTCTCAGCTGTCAGGGATGATGCTGAACTCATAGTGGGACAAGTATGAGTTTCTAATACTTTTGCTGTATGAGTTTTTAATTTTTAAATTTTTTTATACATCTTTCTTAGATATGTGGGTTGACATAGCATTTAGAAATGCTGGAACACTAAACAAAGGGACCGACACCAATGAAATTCACTGAATATTTTGAACATTTAATTTTCTTCTTGTAAACGGTGTGATGCAGTAACATTAGAAAATGACATTTTGTTTTTAAAATCAACACTTTTATGAGAACCTGAAACCCTGTTAGTGTCTGTTTTACTTGGCTATTCTCAATCAAGGGCGGAGTGGCCATCGGGAGATTCGGGAGTTTTCCCGATGGGCCGCGTCATGAATGGGCCGATAGGCGCACGGGGAAAATGATGACGGTTGAATGAATCTGCTCAAAATCGACTTGTCCCTGACTTTAGGCTGCAGGCTGCAGCCTCTTAAAGGGAGGGAGCGCTGATCGCTTTAAGAGACTGCAGCCTGCAGCCTCTTAAAGCGCTGATCCCTTTAAGAGACTGCGCCGCACTGGGCCGGCAGCTTGGGAGCTACCATTTGATAAAAAACACCCCTGAAAATTCACCGTTGGTTGAGTCCACCCCAGCAGCGAAGCACGTATTTTCCAAAACATCAGCTGATGGAGCAGCGCGGAGTCCAAACTGCTAATTAGCAATAAAAATGGATAGGAAGGGGCCGTGGAGCTGAAAAAGTCAGGTTGAAGAAAAGAAAGGCGGAGGAAGCTGCCAAATGTGCAAAGCTTACAGACATTTTTTCAAAGAGACAGAAGAAGCAACAGGTAATATAAATTAAAAACTAGCATAATAAATTAAGCTAATGTCACAACGTTGTACTATGTCACTAAACATGCATGAAAGTCAAGTGGGACCTAAACTGACAGCCTGAGCCTAATTAGAAATAAAAGCAGAAATATATAAATTGACCAATAAATAAATAAACGTCAAAGGACAATTTAAATTAAAAGATAACTTTATCTCATACCCTGATGCATGCTCAATAATCCAGGTAGAAAAATCTAAAAAAGCTAAGTCTGGTCCTCTGGACATTTTTTGCTTTGTTTTGTTTTGTTTTTTGAATGTCCAGAGGACCAGACTTAGCTTTTTTAGAACTTTATCTCATGTTTTAAAAATTAATTGACCATCATGTTTTTTTTCCAGCTTAGTTCCAACAAATTATATATTTTAATTCATAATTTTACATTTTACTGTGCTTAAAATACCGGTAGGCCTACATATTTTTTTGTTTTTACTTTTACTCTTAGATGACTTGTGTTATGTAATTAAATGTAATTATTTTTTTAATTTTCCACACAAGTCCTTATTTACGTAATGAGGCAGAAATGCATGAGGTGAAGTGAAAACAGGATACAGAAAAATGTTAAAGCAACACATTTAATAGACAAATAAAAATAAACTCATGCATATGCATACATATTGCAACCAATGCCAAACTTGTCTCTGATTTTGCTTGTCTTGACCCTAAAAACTTTTCAGAGATGAGGCTTAAAGGACTCAAGAGCTCAGCACTTCAAGCAACAAGCAAAAATCTGCTTAGATTTGATGAGAGAGCCACAGTGAGTACTTTACACACACAGAGCTGTCCAGTCTTGGGATAGGCTGAAAAAGTCCCCTCTGGAAGAGTCCACTGTCAAGATGGTACTGAGATGGAACAGGGTTGAACCAGAGATTGAACTTGAAAGCAGGGCTTGTTCTTCTTGCAGAAACTGTGTCATCTGTGTTTACCTTATATTGACACAGTATAACCTTTTCACAGATGCCTATATAGGGCTGGCATACAAATATTTGTTGTCTCATGTTGCATGTGAAAGCTTCTCTACTCTCAAGTTCATCAAGAATAGACTATGAAGCACACTTAACCAGGAGCATTTGGAGGCATTTATGCTGATGTCCACAGAGAAAGAACTTCTTATGTCCATTGACAATGACAAAGTAACACATATGGTGGCAGAAACTAGTGCACTTCTTAGGCGCTTACTGATGCTGTAGATCACATGTCAAACTCGAGGCCCATGGGCCAAATCTGGTCTCATTGACATTTTATCTGGCCTCAAATTTAATATTTTGAATGTAAAATAGTTTTATGGTTTATCTTTTTGTCACTGTATTTAGTGCAAACTTCTCATGACAGCTGGCCAACGTTCAAGCCAACAAAATTACGTTTTGAGTTTTTCAGTAATCTTTGAGTCTGATATGGAAAGAGCAACAAAGAATTGACTTATCATTTTCTGTTTTTTAAGTCAACTAATTTAGTTTTTTTCCCACCTGATTTGCTGAATTGTAACAAAATGTAACTAAAAATTATAACCAAAAAAAAGTTGTTGATTGTATTGCAATTAAAAAATTATTATAGGCTACATTTTTGCCAAATATTTTTAAAATGTGAAAAAATGGGCCACTCTTGGCCATTAAACTCCCGGGCTGAAAAGTTGTCCCACTCCGCCCCTGTTCTCAATGCATCTCTTTCAAATGATTTTCTTTCATTTCCATCTAACGTAGTCACTGTTCAGGTATTTCATAGGTAAAGAACTGATGGCAATGTCACTTTAAGGTCCTTTTGGTGAGAAAGTGGACGTTATCTTTCAACGCATTCATCAGTCTTTCCTTGACACCTACTTTCACTTTAGACGAGTCAGAACTTTATAATCCACTGGCAGGGTTCAGAGGTCAACAGCAGAGGGTACCAGAGGGCAGAGAAAATCACTCTCCTGCAGGAAAAAAATTCTGACATCCAATTTTCAACTTGATTTATCAGTGTAAAGCTAAAATTGATAGTGTGTCATTACTGAGCAGGGAGCTGTCTTGGAGAGATGTATCAAAGACTCCTCATTTTGATTTAGCACAGTGGATCAATACAACCCTATACTGTTTCAATTTGAGGAGTATTGATTTTTCAATGCTGACTCTATACAAGGGGACATTCATCATCAGGCAAGCATATAGTATGATCAAACAGGCCACCGTAGGGTCGGATCTGCTTATTCTTCATCCAGATCACATGACTGCAGAGCAGCCGTTTTCAAGCCTTGGACAGATTATTACCTTGTAGCTGTTGTCATATGTATTGTAACACTACTTCCTAATGTTGTTTACCACAATAAGAACAATGGCTCAAAATAAAGTAGCTGCAAAAACCTGCAAATGCTGAGTCTATGAAAAACAGATTATTCTATTTTTTTTTGCCATTTATTGCAAGCAGCTGTAAACAAACTAGCAAAAATAAACAAATACAAACCAATTACTCCAATTTCTGTCAATTGCCTTCATAAGAATAATGCAATTTTAAATATATTCTTGTAATGATAAATATGTTTGTGTGTTTCTATTAAATTCTGAATTGAAAGTTAAAACAATGTATGTGCATAAGAGTGAAAAACAAACAAGGAGCAGGCTTTGTTTCTCTTGCTTTCTGTGTGCACACACCCCCACCCACACACACACACACATATGCACAAACACATAGAGCGACATTACAAAGCCTGGGGGCTTTATATTTTACAAGGGCAGCATAAATGGGAAAGTTAATGTAGCAGTGAATAAGAATAAGCTGCTGAACTGCAACACTGCCTTGAGCTTGGGAGCATATTGCATCATTTTTCTTCACCAGCAGGTTACCATTAAATTTGAATTTGTTGGAAGTTTTGTTGTATCATTTACAATGCGCGCACGCTCAATAACCTTTTGTTTCAATGCAAATGCTATGCCTCTCAGAGGGGCTCCATAAATATTTGAACAAGAGCCCTGAATTCTATCCATTACACTTTTATGGGTTAAGATTCAGCTGGTTTTTGCAAAATTCATACTCACAATCGGCATTCCTCTCACCCACAGCCAAACTAATAGATATTAGCTTTTAGCTTCAATCAGTTTTTGTACTAATTCTGTTTTCAGGGCCATGTTGAAATAATTTACAATGCATTTTTGTCTCATAAAACATCCAAATGTTTTTAAAGAAAACTACTTTTAAAAAATGAAAGAAACACCTTTGGAAAAACAAGCTCAACAGAGCCAGTAATAATACATTTTCTTTAAACAGAAATGTAGCTAGAGTTTCTACAATGTTTTAGTGCAGATATTATTTAAGATAGAAAACTTCACAGCTTTTGGGAGTTTATTCTCAAAATGAAATAGCCAAACTGAACTCTGTGTGACCATACTGAAACAAACAAGGGTGGACAAGCAGAAAAGCAACCCGTCTTAACAAGGCTCATGGGGAACGCTGTGACTACCACCAGGTACTGCGCTAGAGTCAAAGAAGGCTTGGACAATGCTGTGGAAACACCCCAACCTCCTTCTTCCACCCAACTATGTTGGCCAATCAACTGTCCCCGAGGGATTAAACCATTCCAAACTGTAATTGTGTTTGCTGACCCGATCACTGACCCTATTGGATGCTGGGAAAATTACATTAACTGGTGGTCCTATCCATTGACTGAAGGATACCATGAACAGGTAACTTTGGTTGGACCCGACACTCTACAGTTCTGGTTCATGGTAAAGACGTGACATGCCCCACGCTGGTCCCAAATGGAACTGGTTGATTTGTAAGGTCTTACCTCTGGTGGCCCAGTGTACCCCAGGCACCATGCTTGTTGGTGAGGATGTTGACAATTTTCTGCTTTAACTGGTTGGCCGTCACATGATCTCTGTGTTTAGCAGCACTGATCAGGTGGTCACAGATCTTCTCTTCCTCTTTCCTTTCAGCTGCGTATTGTGCACAGCTGGACTATATTGTAAATAAAAGACAAGGGATAACAACAAAAAAAAAATGGTGTGAATATCATACATTTACACATTTTACGGGAGCGATGCATTACATCGCACTAATAGCATTTGAGAATTTTTCTTTTTGAATAAAGTCAAAATAATATATTTCCCTTAATAGAGTATTTGTCACGCTGAGGAATGTTATGGCTTCATTCACCACACTTGAGTGCATAAAGATATTAGAAGACAGTTGAGAAATGCATTTCTGCTCCCTTGGAGGAATGCAGTAAATCATGGCAAGCGGGTGAAGGCAATTCATTTCTAAACTGCAGACAGATGATGTTCGCTGCTAGGTAGCTCTGGATGGAACTATTAGAGGAGAGAAAAGAAAATACTCCAATAATTCTACAAAGAATGTGGTTTACAAGGTTTACAAAGCCGCGCTGCAGAACCATCAACAAATGTTGATTTTTCTCTCAATAAAGATGGTGAAAAAACTGTTTATTCTAACAATACGAAGACATTTCTTTGCAAACATGCATAAAATCAATTACATATATTAGAAAAAAAATAGTATAATAGTTCTGGATGCAAGTACACCTAAAGCATGTCAGGTGGAAGCTGAACACATGAGCATATGAGACCATCTTTGCTGCTAAAACAAGATTGTCTTACTAGTCCACCCTGAGGGAAGTCGGGCTAATATTCACAATCTAATTTACTAACAGAAGCTGGGAGTTAATTGAATTTCCTGTTTTAAATTTGAATTCTGTCAGATATCATACTTCACTCTATTCCTCATAAAGCAGATAACTCAATCCCTCCCTGCCACCTCACATTACCACGTGACGCTGTGACAAACATCAAACATTATTTATCACTTTAAAGCGTATGACGCTTCCCCTTGACACCAAGTTAATTGTAAAAATGTCTTATCTGCGTCCTGAATCTTCAATCTTGGAGAGTGGGTAATAAAGTAACGTCAGACCTGGATGAAAAGTGTAAGCTGTCTGGAGTTGGCAGACAGAACAGATAGAGCCAGGTACACACCACACCCCCTCCACCCCACAGTCTCTTGACACTGCATATCTAGCCGTCTCTTCCAGTTTATCTAACAGGTCAAGGATGCTGAAGAACTGTATATCAACTCAAGCAGCTGTATGAGGATGGCTGCTCTTCCAAGATAAGAAACGCATCATCCCTCACACTGTTAACAGAGGTGAGTGAAGTGTGTTCTAACACACATTCTGAAATTTTACAGTAGAACAAGTAACAATTTAATATACTTTTTTCTCCTACTTTTTGCCAAATGCCCTGTTGACGTCGTACATGTATTTACATTTGCGCCATTTACTATTTTACGACTTCATCGAGAGCATGCATCAGGAGACTTCATCTACATTTTTTTAATTCTATAAAATTAAACTGCAGTACTGTTATGTGGACTATATGAAGAATAATGAATGTTTGAAGGCAGTATGGTTAATACAGAGTCATTAGTTACCCCTAGAGTTCCTTGGTAAAAGCTTATTTCAAAGTCCCAAATTAATATTGCGTGGACATCCCTTGCTACCAATAATTATGCTCTTTTCGACATGAACTGTAAGCGGGGTGGGGGATAATCCTCGTAAGGACACATAACCATTACTGAGCCCATACACTTGAATAGCTGTTTTACACTAATAGGATTTGCTTGGGCCTAATTAGAAGATTGACAAATTCTATTTTCACAGCAGATGGAAAATTCTGAAATAGAAAAAGAAACAGGACATTATAAGCGTGTAAGCCTCACTGTTGTTTGATTTTGAAAAAAAAAAAATCAGTGTGATGTAATGTGACAACTTGTTTTAAGAATATTTTACTTGACTTTAAATCAAATAAAATGTCTCAATACCTCAAACTCTGCATGTTTGTGGACGTCCTCTGCTCTCTGTCTGTTGAGGATGAATTCAGCCTCATTGGCAACACGAACTATGTGATCCTTCATGGCGTGGCACAGCAACCTTGAACAATGCAGAATGTGTTAAATGCAGCCAACACCTAGTTTCCACAATCATACAAATGACAGGAACACATAGAAACGTCTTGGCTAAAATCTGCTCAAATAAAATCCAGATGGAGAAAACATCATGAGACTGTGCAACCAGAGCAGACAAATAAACAGCATCATTAGGTTGTGTTGTGTTGTAAAGCTGCAGGTTGGTGACAGATCCTTCTGTGGCTTGAAGGAAGGAACGGTGTGTCATTAGAGTGCTAAAGCTTAACTGAAACTTTCATACTACCTTAAACCTCCACACAGTGTATTTGAGAAGACTGACAGAGAGGAGAGGGTTTGGGACCTTTGCCCTCATTCCAATTTAAATTCTACCTTTTTTTTAATTGACTGAAAACACTCTTGATATTGCATAAATTACATGCCTCTTTACAGACCATTATGGCATGTAATTCCCCCATCTTAATTAAAACAGCCCTCACTCCTCTCCAGTGCATGAAACATTTTGCTGTTTTGTCTCCAGTTGCAAAGAAAATCAGTAATCTGGAGGCTGTGGCTGTTCCTTCTTTAACTGTTGACAAGCACTCATTAACAGTCAGAAGTTCACAGTTCAAAAGGCTGACAGCTTTGTTTTGAAACCAAAAATAGAAGAGAAAACAAGTTGACAAGTCATGTTTGGAGACAACAATAGATGTGCCTGTTATCTACCACAGTTCTGTCTTTAGTTTTCAGGCCAAAAAACCCAGCTAAATGATAAATTGAGTGCAATAAAAGGGTTCCTCTTTTTAAAAAGTGTTGTGAAAAAAATAACATAACATAAAAATATATATTAAAAAATGTTTTTATATCGACATCAGTGGTCTTAAAATTTATTTAAAACATAATTATCGTTCAATTTGCTCTTCTGATGCCTTATGAACCTACAATTGTAAAAATAAAATAAAAACTGGGAAAACATGCACATCATGCATTTTCCATTCTTTTTCAGAAACAGGTAATGTCTAACACTGAATGCTAGGAAACATCTTGTATCTGTGACTTTCCTTCCCTCCACTGATTATGGTGACATTATCTACATGAATGCTCCTACAAGCACCTTGCAGATGTTGGATGCTGTCTATCATGGTGCACTAAGATTCATAACTGGTTGTGATTATCGTACCCACCACTGCACCCTGTATTCACTGGTTAACTGGACATCATTAACCTCACGCAGACTCTTCCACTGGTACATTTTCATCTTTAAATCACTTCTTGGTCTGCTGCCTCTCATACATCTCCTCCTACATGTCTCTGCGTGAGTGCAGCTACAGCGTGCGCTCTCAGGACATGATTACCTGCAGTGTTCCGTCAGTGAGAACTGAACTTGGCAAAAGGGCCTTCTCCTGCTCCGCTCCTGCTTCATGTAATATCTTACAAAAACATCTGAAGCTCTCGGCCTTGACTTCTCTAAATGGTTTTAAGAATCTGTTGGAATCCTGGCAAGAACTAATGCAGACATGTTCCTGTTTTTGATTATCTACACCTACCTTATATTCTGTCTGTTTTTGCTACTTTGATATCTTTGTTTTAACCTGTTTTAAAAAAATCTGTATTTCTCTCATGTTTGTCTATGTGCTTTTATTTGTTACATTAAAAATACATCAGCCACTGCAAATGTTTTTTTTTTCTCTCCTAATGTTCCGTACATAATGCCTCAAGATCTAATTAAATCATTTTAAAAAAAAGTTCCATCCAATGAAGGCATCTTTAGTGTGTTTTAAAGTGGTTTGGCATTGAAACAGCTGCAATAAAAAGCAGAGAAACAGCACACATAGTTGCTGCATGTGATGTTGCACATACAGCAAAAACATTGTCTGTGTCAGCCACGCCTTGTAAAGCAAACAGATTTACAAGGCACTACCCTCCAGATCTGTCTAGTTAAGCAGAGTAGGTGTTAAAAAGACTTTGGTAAGACTGGAACATCGTGTCTGTTAGCAGTACCCTGGACAGCGCCGTGTGGCCCCACTGTCTGTAGCTCTTTGTTCCAGGGCCAGCAGGAGACTGAGAAACCTGGCTGGACTGGAGCAAGAGCCTGGGCATACAGGAGGAAGGGCCAGATGGGTCAGCAGATGGACAGTGAGGCTGAGCTGCCCCTGATCTGCTCAGAAAACTCTGAGTCTGGCCACACCCAAACAGAGAAAGGGAGGGAGTGAAAGAAGCACAGGAATACAGACAAAGACAGACAAGAAACTGTCTGCACACACCTTTATTTCTAAATCTTATTGACAAAATTAGTCCAACGTTTTTGTTAATGGTAGCCAGGCAGACACATAAACATGACCTACTCATAGCAAATGTAAAAAGACAAAAATATACTGCCTAGCAGTCTGATTTCACCTTATAAATGTATTACCTTCCTTCATTGATGAGCTCAATGAAAGCGAGGCCAGCATTCTTCTGAATGGAGTTCTGCCACTCCTGAAATGAAACAATTTACAATGTATTACTGAAAACAAGCCTAGCAAATGCAACTGATAATAATAACAATAATACTAATAATAATAATAATAATAATAATAATAGCAATATTGCAGAGTATACAAAAAGTTTAAATAAAACTCAACACACTGTTTTCATCATTACATAATTAAATCTCCCATGCGTAACAAAAATTAGGTTTCACCAAACAGAATCCATACTTCAGTTGTAATTTAGATTACATCTCGCAGCTTGTATTTCAAGTAGGTAAAGAAAGCATTTAGTTGATATATCCTTTGAGGAAAAAGTGAGGACTATAAAAAGCTGAAATTCTGCACCACATGTGCGACCATCCTTTCTTCCTCTGTGAAAAGATCTGTAAACACAGGAGAGATGTAATTGTGGGATGAAACTGTATCCTCTCCCTTAAATACAGCCATTTCCTCCGTCCCATACAGTGACAGATTACTGAGCAGGCTCAGCGAGCCCTGAAGTGTGCGCCTGGAACGGATCCGAGCCATGGGCCGGAGTGCCAGCGCTTGCTGTCTCACAACATGCTCTGGAAATGATTATAAAGCAGTTTGAGAGCACGCCTTTCACTGTGGGAAATTCAGCTCTCCTGTAACCTCTGTGAGGTGCAAATGGAAGAGAAAACAGAGAAGGCCACAGTTCAAAAGAAGTGGGAAAATGAAAGGAAAAGCTTAGAGGCCCCAGAGGCTTCTGGTGTGTAACTCAAGGGTATTCACCTATAAGAAACCATTAGACATGCTAAGTGATCAGTGTTATACATATATGTATATTGATATATTTTTTATTCAACTGAGAGCAC
>JBBPBX010017718.1:0-12500 GCA_038048925.1 Garcialebias charrua | reverse complement strand
TTACTACAAAATTATTCATTTAGCTATAATCTGATAACATAGTCACCAATAAGAGACTATTTCTATCTTTGATTTTAGGCTGATGTGATCAAAAGAATAACTTTTGTCATTTTCATGATGTGTGCTTTTAAGCTGTGTTATTCTGTGAGAGTTAAACTGTGTTTCACTGCTGTGTCAAAGGTGCAATCTCGGGTCACAGAGACTTCTTTTAATTTTGTTAATTCAAATGTTATCAAATGAATAATTTTATTTGTAAGAGCATCAGTACATTTTAATGTCAGATAAATCAAATACTCTGCTTAATTCAAAATGTTGTACATGGAGGATTTCTCCTCTCCTCTCGAACTTGCATGTGAAGATAAAAGGAACACTTTATCTCATTCATTTTAGCTTGAGCTCAGGACAATCTAGACACCCAAAGACTTTTGTTTTTGTCCTATTTAATAATCAAGCTATTATCATTAATAGGTCCCATATGTGATGCTTAATGACGTTGTTTTAATCAAACCAACAGTATTTTGTTAAAGTGTTAAAGCAAAGGAATCAGTTTTATGATAAAATGCTGACATCTGAAACTAACACTTTATCTTTCTGACAAACTAATCTTTTGACCCCCTTTCAACATGTTGATGTCATTGTAGTGGACATGACCTTGTCCACTTTTAAGACACCTGTGTACTTTTGAACTGTCCAGTGATGACCTTTACTGACCTCTCAGTAAAGCAGGACATTTAACACAATTATTCCATTAGTTATAATCTGAGGACATATAGTCACTAAAAGAGACTATTTCTATATCTTGATTTTATTCTAATGTAATCAAGAATAACTTTTCTCATTTTCATGATATGTGCTTTTATGCTGTGTTATTCTGAAATGTGTTAATTACTGTCTTCACTGCTGTGTTTAAAGGTGAAGCCTTCGGGTCACAGAGACCGGACGGTTTTGTTTAGAAACTCAGAGACAGTCTGATGAGCAGGGCTCCAGCGTTATCTGTCTTTTTTCCTAAACATTTCTCTCTGCTGCTGGCTTGTAACCTTGGGTTTGATAAAGCAAGTGAACTCCTCTCTGTGTTCCTGCTTTTAAGTTCTAACTGTGCGGAAACGCTTCAGTCTTTGAATGGACAAAGAGTTTGAATGGACGGAGACCTGAAAGCTCTCTGCCTTGCAGCTGGTCAAGCTTGGTCAAGAGCCAAAGACTAACTTGTCAGCTAGAACTGATGGACGTCTCCATCCAGTTCCCCGAGCAAAAGCTCCAAAGTTCTTAATGAACTTCCTTTGAGAAACATCTCGTCTTGAAGTCAGCCAGAAGCTGCCACATGTTTCTGACGGCTGACGCGGATCCGAGGAGACGTTGGAAGTAAACGACCAGTTCAGACGTACGAGGGCCGGAAGGACTCCGTGCACCTGGGAGGCTGGCAATATCTTTATCAGACGCATCGTCAAAAGGTAAAGAGCGGTTTACAAACGTACCTGGGATTTAGCCGAAGTCGGATGGAATGTGTCATCTCTGGTTACACTCGAGATAAATAACTTAATCTCTCCAACCTCTTATTCCTCCTACTCTTTCCCCTCTCTATCTAAGCTGGAAACTATATTTTTAAGCTAAAAGAGCCCACAGACTAAATATGTTAACATCCAATATTTATGTCTGTTGTGTTGAATTTAAGTGTGCTGACGTTTTAAATTGAAAGAAAGTGAAATCATGTCAATCAAGTGTAATGGTGTTAATTTAGTTGATTTATTCTAAATAAATGATAGTGTCTCTTTGACATATCAAACTAAGTTAACGTCTTTGTCACTTAATGGCTCTGTTTATTTATCCATCATAAAGATCACAGAAATATTGAATAAACTGAAAAAGAAGAGAATCCGTGAATTTACTATTCAATCTGAATAAGTAAATTAATTAAGGTAAAAAGGAGGTCAGTATTAAACTGACCCCCCCTTTAACCCCTTTACATCATCCTCACATCAACTTATGATGCCATTCGGCCAATCAGAAAGAACACATTTTCTGGGTCACGTCTCAGTTAAAACCTTCACATCTTACTTTCTCTGGGGAAGTCTGCTGGAGTAAGCCTCAAACTATGGTCTTCTCCAAAGAACTGATGATCGTCTAGTCACACGCTAAGGACACGTCATTCAGTTAAAAGATTTATAACATGCCTGTTATAAATCTATTTCAAGCCGTGAAAAGCTCTCTTTTATTGACATTCCTTTAAGGAACGTCTTATCTTGGAAACACCACCAGGAGCTGCCGTTACTTCGGTTCGAGTCAAGGCGCACGTCTGGAGACGCTGAGAATGGTAAACGAACTGACCAAACTGGACCGAGGGAGACTGACCATCTTCACGAGGTAACAAGTCGTCAAATGCTTTGCCAAGGGTACCAACGTGTAGCTTTAATCGGCCGGAGAACTGCCATGTTTCTGGTTAAAACACATCAAGATAACTCCCTGACTCTTAACTTTTCTTCCTCCATAAATTTCTCCTCCTAAATCTTTCCCTCTCTATCTAAGCTGGAAACTATTTTAAGCTGAAATGCCCACAGACTAAATATGTTAACATCCAATATTTATGTCTGTTGTGTTAAATTTAAGTGTGCTGACGTATTTGAATTGAAAGAAAGTGAAATCATGTCAATCAAGTGTAATGGTGTTAATTTAGTTGATTTATTTTAAATAAATGGTAGTGTCGCCTGGCATACCAAACTAAGTTAATGTCCATTGTCACTTAATGGCTCTGTATTTATCCATCATAAAGATCACAGAAATATTGGGTAAACTGAAAAAGAACAGAATCCGTGAATTTACTATTCAATCTGAATAAGTAGATTAATTAAGAAAAAAGAGATCAGTATTAATATTGACCTCCTCATAATTCTTACATCTGGTGGCCTTCGTACGTGGTTCTGAAAGTTTATTGATTTCTGTGGTTTCTCATGAACTGTAACGTCATGTTTGCATAAGTGGATCCAAGTTTTAAACTCTGAGGATAATGATTTTGGCTGGAAGTGTTCAAAGCAGGCAGATTCTGCATGTTTTTATCATTTGAAGCTGTGAGATTATTATTGTTTCAACTCTGTTAGACGCTGTTGGAAGCATTCAGGTGAAGTTTTGTCAGCCGTGGTCTGTGGTGGTTCTGGTCCTGGTTCGGTCCAGTTCACGCAGACTCCTGTACAAAGCTTTGTTTGACCGCCGAGTCAAAAGCCTGAAAGCTAATTTAACATCTACAAGATTGCTGTTGTGGTATTTTACATTTTAGAGCAGGTCAGAGAAGCATATTACTGTAGAACGTAGTCGGATAGTGGTTCTGTTCAGACCCGAGTTTCTGATCCACGACGAAGTGGACCAGAACCGACGTTGACGCGCTCCGAGAGAGTCCGTGTTTGTTCAACAGCTGCAGTGCTGTGTTACTGAGCGTAACTAAGTTGGCCTGTCTAGGTGTGTTCGCCGCATGTTTCAGAATTTTGGAAAGTTAATTTGTAGCGTCTGAGTTGTTTTAAGAGTCTATAAAGTTGTGGTCTGTTGTGCGAGCTAACGTTAGAGCTACGTGTCCAAGTACACGTTTGTTTATGAGCTGTGATTGGATGAAACGAGAGCTGGGAGCTGTCAATCACTCGTAGCGAACGCTGATTCGCTGTAGTGGGAACGCACGCCGTTGCGACCAACCCACTTTGTCGTCATTTCCGGTACTTCATTGGTCGAAGGTTAGAAAACTACATTTACCATGGTTGCTTGGGAAAAGGACTACAAGCACTGTGATTGATTGGTTGACGTCACGTATCTGTGTAGCGAGCTCCGCCTCGCTCAGCACAGCAGAGCTGGTGACGCGCTGCGTCGACCCGCCTATTTGTGTCGTCATTTCCTGGTGCACTTTGAGTGACGAACAGTCACGTTCACAAAAAACATCATAAAAAGTCAGCATTTTATGGTGAGTTACCAGCTTTTAATTTTGTTCTGTACACAAACAATAGCTCCTGTTTATTTTAAATAAAATATTTAGAATAACAGAGGTACGGACAAACATTTTTGCTTATTTTAAATACAAAGAATTTAAAATAACAAACAAAAGTACAGTTTTCACTCCAGATAACTAAAAAATTTTTCCTTTCTCTTCCTTTCTCTGACACATCATCTTCCACAGTTGTCCTGTGCACATTTAAACTTTCCTGTTTATTTCAAATAGTGAAAAGTTTAGAATAACGAATACAGAACATCTTTTATTTTGATTTTCACTGAAAATCCAGATAAAAGATGGCAGGCACAGAGGGTGAGACCCCTGACACCACTGATACAGGGCAGCCTGTGCCACCTCAAGGCCACGACCCGACCAAAGCAGATTGGATCGAATGTGCCTTATTTTCACTCACAGGGCCCATCACAAACTACCATGAAGAGACACAGTTGATGGAGGAAGCAGATGTGGACAGTGCATTAAAAACTGTAACAGCTGGAACCACAACGGCTGAAAAGAAAGCAGACAGAGATAAACGTTTGGCTAAATTAAGCCTTCTGTTAAAGGCCAAGCTAGACTTTGAAACTGCTGTACGCCGGGCTGTCTCTACATCATGTTTAACAGCACAAATGGAGGTTGCCACTTTACAGCAGGAGGTAAAGAGTTTAACACAGTCGAGTATTGGCAGCGCTGAACAAACGCGTAGTCTCTACGAAGAATGCAGAGTGTTAAAAAGGGATTTTGACCAATCACAAGATGATTTGGAAAAATGTGTGGTGGAGAAGGATACGTATTACCATCAATACAAGTCGCTTCAGGCGGATTGTGGGGAGGCACGAGACGCGCTGGAAAAATGCACGGACACCCTGGAATCATTATCACTACGGTACACAAGGCTGCAAGAAGATTATAGAAAATCACAAGAACAGCACATGATGTTACAACGTGAAAATGATGGGTTAAAAGTCCAACTGAATAGTTGTAAAATAGAGCGTGCATCAGCAATGAACAAACTCTTTGAAGAAGAGAGAAAATGTTTGGGTCTCATGAGTAAACACCTTGAGAACTCACCGCCTCCGCTGCCTCCTCCCATACCTGATGACCTACTCCCTCCTCCACCGCCCCCGCCCATGCCAGATGCACTACTCCCTCCAACACCACCGCGCCGTCCCTTGGGGCCTCTAAAACCGACAATCCCACCGGATGCGCCGGTGGGTGGATCTGATAATAACCCACAAATACCTCTATCAATGGCTGAACTACGGAATATGGCGAAAAGCATTCAAACCTTCGCCCCTGGCCCAATGGGCTCACACGAAACCAAGATCTATCTCGAAGACCTTGATTTCCAGCTTCAACGCTTCCCAGAAGCTACAGATGATGATAGAATCTGTCTGTTAAGGTTAACATCGGACAGGACGGTGCATGCTTTTATGAAGCGTCAACGAGAAGCAGTGATGAAAGACTACAGTCTTCTCTGTGCTGCGCTGATAAAGGAGTTTTCTCCTTGCACGGGGCCCGATGGCATCATAACAGCAGCTAACATCAAGCAAGGTAGGAATGAACACCCAAGGTCATATTATGACCGAATATTCCGTGCCTATTTCGGGGACAGATGCGAACCTGAAATGGAGGAGGAGGTAGGGTTTAAGTATATTTTCAGCCAAAACCTCTGCCCTGACATAAGAGAGAAAGTACATGTCAGCGCAAACTATAAACGGAGGTCCATCGAAGACATAAGAGAGTGCGCGATAGATGTTTTTACAGGTCGCTCACCAAACAAGACACCCTTTGAAGTGTGTCCTGGTGAAAAGGTCAAATACCAATCGCTAGACCTTGAAGGAGCAAGAGCGCCAGCTCACTCTTTTAAGGAAGCCGAGAATAAGCAAAATTTCCAACCTGACAGACCGCAAAATGAAGGTGTCCGCTGGAACAAAGACCAAAAGGGGTCCAGAGACCCTAAGTGGTACAGGCCGCATCAAGAGGAAGAGCCCCATCAAAAAAGGAGGGCTTTCCAAAAGAAAAAGAAATATGGGTCCCAAGGAGACTCATATGAAAGAGGGTGGTCCCAGAGAGGACCCCCGAGCAATGCGCCAGCTCCTGCACCTCAAACTGAACAGTCTGGGGCGAGGAAAAACCCACAGAAGTTCCAGAAAAAAGGCCCTAAACCTCTGTCTTCAGAAGAGATGGAGAACATACGTCGGTTGTTAGAAAGTTTGAAAAAAACAAACAAGGAAAACAAACCTGGAGTGATGTGTAGCACTATCATTGATAGTGACTCAGAACACACTAATAACAGCAATGCCACGATTGCTGACAGTCGCCAAGATACTGATGGTCAGGATGCTGACAATCAGGGTATAGACAGTCAACAAGACGTTGACTGTAACCATGACTTCATTGTTACAGAGTCCGAGAGCCCCTCATCGGAAAAAGGGGGGGTAAGCTCACTCACCAAAGACAATGACTCGTCACAGACCGATCACTCAGACCCATGTGTGACTGCACTACCAGTACAGGTGAATGAAATTCACACAGACAATGGTAGACGTAACACACGTCGGAAAAAACCTGATAGGTTCCTGTGTAACATTATCAGGAAGGGGCCCGCTAAGAAGGCTTACCTGTCAATCACTTTAGAAGGGGTCCTCACAGAAGAGGCCCTCCTGGATGGTGGGGCTGACATAACCATTATGTCTCCCACACTGTTGAAGGAGCTAAGGATAGCCGCTAGCGGGGTTGACAGGGAAATACCCCTCAAAGAATGTGCTGTAGTACTGCAGGGACTCTCAGAGACGAGAACAACCCTTACAGCTATAGCCATGGTTCATATGCAGATTGGTGAAATGACGCTATACCACCCGGTACACGTGTCCACCGTTGACTCATTCCCATTTTTGGTTGGCCAAGACTTTATAAACCGCTTCGACGCGATTATAGATTATGGTGATCAAACAATGTGGACCAGAGTGAGCCAACCACTGCCAATCGATATGCCTACACAAGGTGACACTGACTGTCTAACAGCAGGTACCGCGGAAGGCACAAAGGGGTCCTCCAACGAGAGCACAATCCCGGTAAGTGAACCTTCAGCAACAGGTGAGGCAGAAAAGGCCCAACAAGAGAGCCTCCTCTGCGAGCTGAAACAGTCAGCACTCACTGAACACTACCTACCGCAGGTAGTCAAAGGTGTTGAGATCCAAGGATCCCACACCGATGATGCTGTTTTGTCTCCTTGGACGGAGAAATCAGCGATCAGCCAAGCTTTCTATGGAACCTTGGTTAAAAAACAGTTGGGTCTAGAAATGAACAAAAAGGCTTTCCGCTTTTCGTTGGACCCCAACGATAAACAGGTAATGACCGCAAAAGGGATCATTGACCTGAAACTGATCTGGAACCAACGAGAACTGGATCACCCGTTCCTCGTGGTCCCGAACTTACCACATGCAACCTACATAGGCTCCGACATTTTGGTAAGATTAGGTGTCCGAGTGGACATCAACAACAATGTACTGTGGTCACTGGATACAGCCACGAAGGACTCTCCTGTGCTGACCACAGAGAACCTTAAAGCTGGACAGACCATTCCAGAGGTCTGTCAGATTGCTAACAGCCATAACACTGCGGTACCACCACAGGTTATGAACAAGCCAGTGATGTGTCACATCATGAAAGGACAAGCTATTAGCACAAAACAGGCATACTTTCAACCATCTCCTATGTTTTTCAACTTAGGACTGTCCATGGAGGCCACATGCCAAGTGACCCTCGACTGCAGAACCACGACTGTTGCTGTGTGCAACACAAGCACAGAAGAGGTACTGATCCCAAAAAACACACAGCTAGGATGGTTGATCTCTACTGATTTTCATGATTTTGAGCTAAGCATTCCATTTCTGGGAGGACTCCCAGAAAACTTGATCCCAAATCAACACACGGGGCAAGTCTTGTTCACGAAACCAACACAGGCCATAGCTCTCTTCTCCCCCAATGATTCCGACCATGACACAGTCCGCAGGTTCGGTTTCAACAAAGGAGACAGTCTATGCCCCCAAACTTACAGTGCACTACCTGTTGACAGGTTTTACGACACTGAAGGGGACTCACTGGAGCTCCCCAAAGAACAAGAACCCCTCTCAGTTGCTTCACAGATTGACCAGGTGGTCGCCCAAGCCGACGCCCTGAAAACTGATGAAGAAAGGGACAAACTTCGCAAAGTTCTTCTAAAATATGAGAAATCATTCTCAACTGACTCGATGGATTGTGGGTTGACCACGCTCCACACAGTGAGCATCCCAACCCCGCCTAATGCTCCCCCTGCATTTGTCAGACAGTACAAGATTCCTCTGGCAGCACATCAACCTATCAGAGAAATCATTAATGACCTGTTAGAAAAAGGTATCATCCGATACTGTAACAGCACTTACTCTGCGCCTTTATGGCCGGTGTTAAAACCTAATGGTAAGTGGAGACTCACTATAGACTACAGAAAGCTAAACAAACAAGTTCCCTTATCCAGATGGCCTATGACGCAACTCCAACAGGAACTGCCCAAGGTCACCAATGGTAAGTACTTCTCGACTCTCGACGTCGCCTCTGGTTTTTGGACCATCCCTGTGCGCGCCGAGGACCAGTACAAACTAGCTTTCACTTTTGGTGGCCGTCAGTACACCTTTAACAGGTGTCCCTTTGGCTACGCTAACTCACCTGCAGAGTTCAACATCTTCTTGAACAAAGCATGTCCAGACGCCCACGAGCGTGGAACACTGATCTACGTGGACGATGTCCTTTTGAGGCAGCCAACACTGGACTCACATTTGGCTGAGATCGACCACGTTCTGAATCAGCTGACAACTGCTGGTGCTAAGATATCACTGTCAAAATGCCAATGGTGCAGAACCAAAGTGGACTACGTTGGCCTACTTGTAGGTCCTGACGGAGTACAACCACAGCTGACTCGCACCCAAGGCCTCGACAATCTCAAAGTCCCCACCAATCTCAAAGAACTACAAAGTTTTCTGGGCGTGTGTAACTACTCGAACCAATTCATCGAAAACTATGCGGACCTTGCGAAACCACTGACTGAACTCCTTAAAAAAGACGTACCATTTGTTTGGACTGACAAACAGCAACAGGCAATGGACGCTCTTATAAACAGGATCAAGTCAGCCCCTTGTTTAGTCTACCCAGACTACAACAAAGAGTTTTACTTGGAAGTGGGCTTCTCAGCTCATTGCATAAGTGCAGGTCTGTACCAGATACACGACAGAGACAAACGTGTAGTAGCCTACGCCAGCAAAACGATGGCAGGCCCCGAGTTGAGATTCTCAGACTGTGAGAAAGCTTTACTGACCACAGTGTGGGCAGTTAAACATTTCTCCAGCTACATTGGTGGACAGAAAATCATTGTGGAAACACAACACCAGCCAGTGACCTTTCTTAACAGTGAACGCATCAGAGATGGTGTGGTGACAAACTCACGTGTTGCAACGTGGCTCATGGCGCTTCAAAGTTTTAACCTAGACATACGTTATGGTCAAAACAAGAAGTCACATCTGGGGACGGACTTGGCAATCTGCCAGAAGTGTACACAAGATGTACCAGCCACCCAGCCGCCGGTTGAGGTAAAACCCCCAGTAACTGAAGACCCGAATCACCACTTCTTTGATGACAATATCTGCAAAGATATGACAACATTGTACGTGGATGGATCTTCATTCCTCCGCGACAAGATCTGCAGAGCAGGTGTTGGAGGGGTCCTCCTCCAAGACCAAGAGCAGATAACTTTCAGCTACAAATTAGGATCTCAGACTTCTCAGTACGCTGAGATTGCAGGAATCCTAATAGCTCTCCAGATGGTAGTAGAACGCTCCATCAAGACGCTAGTCATCTGCACTGACTCTAACTATGCTCGTTTGAGTTTCGCTTGTCACCTCGCTGTGTGGAAACAGAACGGTTTCCTAACAAGCGACAGAAAAGTGGTCAAACACAAAGAGCTTTTCATAGCGTGTGATCACTTGGTGACATCACACGACTTACAGATCTACTGGAAGAAAGTTCCAGGGCATTCTAGAGTCCCAGGCGATGACAAGCACTACAATGACATTGCAGACTCCTTAGCCAAAGAAGGAGCCGACGAAGGTCCTCTATGGTCCTTCGACCCCTCCTGGTTAATCAAGACTCTGCCAACACAACCTACAGTCAGAGTTATGGCAGTCACACGTGCACAGGCCGCAGCCAGACCTGCTGACAACGCAGTCTCTGTACGACCTGCACTGACTGACCCAGACATCATCCAACTACAGAAGTCGGATCCTGCTATCAACTCCATGATACTGTACCTGACTGATCCGAACAAAAATAGTCCGTCTAAAGACGACCTGGATTCCGATCCAGACCTTAAGGTCCTCTATCAGCTGCGCAAACAGCTAAAACTAATCAAGGGCATCTTAACTTTCGCTCATGGACCAACGTCCTCACCTGTGTTCGTGGTTCCCCATGACCAAAGGGGGGTGATGTTAGTTCATGCCCATGATCTCCCGTCCGCAGGACACAAAGGAGATAAAGCCACGCTGACGGCATTAAAACAAATTGCCTATTGGCCTGGAATGAAGAAGGATGTCAAGGACTACATTGAAGGGTGCGTGGTCTGTGGCCAGTTTCAGCCAACCAGACCACTTCACAGAGCACCACTGCAAAGCAGAGGCATTGCATTCCCATGGTCTGACCTCCAGATCGACTGGGTTGGACCACTCACTAAGAGCTCTAGAGGAAATAAATATTTTCTCACGGTAACCTGTGCATTCACCAAATGGGTAGAATGCCTACCAGCTCCAAACGACACAGCACAAACCACTGCTATGTTGTTAATGAATCATATATTCTCAAGGTTTGGACTTCCCCTTCGGGTGAACTCAGACCAAGGTACACACTTCACAGGTGAAGTGATGAAAGAACTGTGGAAGACGCTAGGCGTCAAGGCCAACTTTCATGTCGGCTACCACCCACAGGCTTCAGGCCAAGTAGAGAGAGCAAACAGAACTGTGGTGAGTATTTTGAAGAAATACGTGGCTGCAAACCACAAGGACTGGGACGTGAAACTCCCTCTGGTCCTCATGGCCATAAGAGCCACTCCACACACATCAACTGGCATCTCTCCCTTCGAGATGATGACCGGTCGACAAATGACTCTCCCTCTACACCTGTTGTACCAACCAGGCGACGCCGCCATGGCGACAGCCTACACTACACAACAATACATGAAAGATTTGAATGTACACCTCAGAAACACTTTTGCTTTCGCCCAGAAAAACCTGGAAAAATCCGCTGAAGGACGCAAGGCGTACTATGACCAGAAGGCCTCTCACAATGAACTCCAAGTGGGAGACAGAGTCTGGTACTATACGTTCGCTCCAGCAACCGGGAAAGGAGGGTCCGAGACCGGAACTCTCGCCCGCAAACTAATGCCCAGGTGGACTGGACCTCATCTGATAACAGACAAAGTGTCCTCAGTCGTCTACGAAATCAAAATCAGCAAAGGCCGCAAAGAGCCAATTGCTAAATGGGTACATCGAAATCAGATCAAACCTTACAAGGCGTTCAATGACTCCACAAAAGACAAAGATCTCACAAACTCACCGACTTCATGGGATAATAAGGTCGTCCAAACACAAGTTAGTAAATAAACTAATCAGGTTTAAACTACCGTATTTTCCACCCTATAAGTCGCATTGTCCAATTTGAACTTAGAAACGCTAAGCCTAAAACCCACAACAAAAAACTAACCTTAACAACCGTTTAAATCCACGAGATTTAATTTGACCTCAGTCATAAAGTTGAGACCTGTTTTCTTGTGTGTTGCACTTTGGAATCTGACGACAAGAGTGTGTCGAAGCAGTGAAACGTTGTTTCCGTGTTGTTTAGTCATTACTGTTGTCATTAGTTGAGATTTTGTTTGGTTCTGAACACTCCCAGCCAAAAAGGTTTTGTATTAACATTGGTTAATGAATGATATGGATTTAACTATGCCAACATGCAGTTCGTTTTGTTAAATCTCAATCGTCGAAGAGTCAATGTAGTTTAAAGCTACTCAAGGTACCATAAACTACATTGACCTCACAATTTCTAAATTGAACCGATTCGATCGTTTCTATTCTAGATTGTCTATTCATTTTGATGAGTCTCGCCATAGACTTCAAAATTTATTAGGAATACCAAATCCTACGTCGTTCGTCTAAAAGACAACAGACATTTAGATCAAACTATATTTCATTTTTATTTTAGTTTAACCTAAACTAAGTAATGAATGGAGGAATAGTTTGGAATTAGAGGCCTTCGTTACAGAAGCCCTCCAAAATTTTATAGGTACAGATCCCTATATCTAATTTTACAGAATTGATCCACCCCTTAATTGGTAGTTATAGCTGATCTAAACCATGATAGCTTACATACCAGGTGCATATAGGTAAGGCTTAATGTAAAATCCCAATCATAAGCCCACCTAAAACCACATAATTGCATGACACATAGAACCAGAGTGGCA
>JBBPBX010017717.1:23848-46483 GCA_038048925.1 Garcialebias charrua | reverse complement strand
ACGATGGCGATGATCAGCCAGGGCCTTTGGGCAGCTGATGAGGTGTTCTAAGGAGACTCTTCTGAAGCAAAGGGGAGAGGAAGATAGCTCATTCTTCTGCCAGACATGAAAGGTAAAGTAAGTAACGTTAAGTCCAACAAAGTTAAGTCAGGACTTCTGAACGGTTTATTTTTGTTGAAACATTTTGTCTGTCATCCAAAAGACTTCATCAGTATGAGGAGCTGCAACAAACTCAGTCTTATAAAAGCACCTTCACATAGTGGGTCAACCAGTTTGCTGGTACTAAGATGGTTTCTGTAGTTGGCCCTGTCCCCCGCCGACTCGTTTGAGGCAGTCATGGCCAAAGTGGTTCATTAGGATATTTTGACCCACTTTGGCCATAGAGGGGGAGAGGGCCGACTACAGAAGTCATCTTAGCAGTATCAAAATGGTTGACCTATTTATGAAGGTGCTGTTTTGAATTTGTTGCGGCTCCTCGTACTGATGGTCTTTTAGATGAAAGACAAAACGTTACAACACAAAGAAACTGTTCAGAGGACCTGACTTAACTGTTGAATTTTTCTAGCTGGATTGTTGAACACAAATTAGGATAAGTAAGGTGAGGATGGATGTTGTAGAAGCCCAGAGGCATTCATAGCAGACACTCTTGAATGGGACATTTTGTTAGATTGCATTTTCTGAATTTTAGCACAAAGTTATTTTCAAGGTTTACCCAAAAAATGCTGCAACTCAGTAATTTCTCAACATAAAAGCTCTTGATTTAAATGTCATGGAAGACAGCAGGGATCATACGTCCCTTCAAGGGATGCCAAATATTTCATTTAATTAATGTTGAATTGAATTAAGATTCAAAATATTTAACATGTTTAAAGTTTTCTAACAAATTAATTCTTCAAACCTGTGCCAAAACAAATGCCCAGTTTGTCTCATGTTTGTCTGACCCAACACATTGTGCATGTGATCAGAGTTTGGTTTTATCATCTGTGCATTTTCCACAAACTGTGTCTGCATGAGCTTAACAAATTACATAGAGAGGCGGGAAGGACAGGAAAGAAAAGTATATTTAACAAAGAACGCAGCTAGCGGGCCTAGCAGCACAGGCTGCTGCACACCAATGTGTTTCCAGTTCATTTCAGGCCCACTCGCATGAATTACACTTGGCTCCTGGCTCTCTGAACGTTACAGAGGGAATTGGTTTATTACAGTTTGCAAATCACTAAAAGATGTAAATCGAAGAGTGATGGAAAAATTAAAACATTCTGAGAAGAAGCAAAGAAAGTGTAGTGTTATTTTAAAAATAGATTTGTTGTCTGGATTCAGTTATGACCCTCCACACCGATGAATCCGAAGAATCACTGTACAGTATCATACTTCTGGTACAGAATTGTCTCAACACAGAGACTGCACTCTGTCCTCTAACAATAAGCATGCTAAACTTCACTGAGCTATACAAAAAAAGTGTCCCTCAACAACTAAACAAGGGCATGACACCCCCTAAGTCACATCATGGCAAGTCAGAAAGGGCAGCAATGTGTCAGTTTTAATATGTTTCAAAATTATAGCAAATATCTTCCTGCAAGTCTATTTACCACCACGATATCAGTGAGGAAAAGACAGCTTTCAGCAGGATGCTGCAGTAAACCACCATAAACTTTGCCTTGGAGCCTTTTTCAAATTGAATTTAGATAAAAGTCATGCACATACTGCTGAATTCACTTTCCTTTTATAATTATCTAATTTGTTAAAGTCTGTCGATCTACGCAAAACTTTTGAAAGACCTCAGGAGACCAGTTGGAGGTTTTGGATGAACTGGGTAGACCAATTGTTAGAGGTGTTAAAGGACCCGAGTAGACAGTATGATGTTTGTAAAGGACATAATGAGTCATGTTATTGAGCCGTTTACATATATGTGTAATTTATCATTTTCAACAGGAATATTTCCAGATAATATGAAAGTAGCTAAGGTAGTTCCTCTTTTTAAAAATGGTGATAAATGTGTGTTCAACAATTATAGACCAATATCCTTGTTATCACAGTTCTCAAAAATTCTTGAAAAACTATTTGTGACCATAGATCAATTTATTGCTAAACAAAATATTCTAAGTAGCAGTTAGTATGGGTTTATAGCAAAAAAAAAAGAGCTGTAAGAAATATCACCAGAAAGCATTACTGACACCAGTGATGGCTGGTATCAATGGGCTAGGAGGGCTAAGCCCTCCCTCCTGGCATTTACAATAAATACAACATTTAAATAAACAACTTCAAAATAAATAAATTTTAGAAATAATGTCCCATTTTTGTCTGATAAGTCTCAATCTGGTCATCTGGACAGTTTCTTTTAGTCGAAACGTTTCACCCTCAGTCCAGAGGGCTTCCTCAGTCAGAGTTCCAGCACACTGATCTTCCCCCACCAAGCTGTAAACAACTTATGTGGACCAACCAGTTTGCTAGAGCCAAGATGGTTTCTGGGGGCCGTCCTGTCCCTCGTCGACTCCTCCCAGGCAGGTGTCCAGATGACCAGATTGAGACTTATCAGATTTGATACCTGGATTATTGAGTATGAACTTTAATGTCCCATTTTGTTAAATTTACAACAAAACTGGTGTCAAACCACCTAGGAAAAATCCCAGGGTCGTTCCAAAGGGCTAAATTCTCACAGCCACGCCCTGTTATAGTTCCTTCATGGTTCAGAATGATTGGCAGACGTATTGCCCCGCCCCCTCGTATTGTGGCTCATTGGGGCCGATTCTGGTAAGCCCAGGGTCAGCCCACAGCCACAGGATTCATCCAATGAGGACGGACGTGCCTCAGCACGAGTGTATGTGGGCGAGGTTTGGTGTAGACTGAGTAGACGCGATGGTGAGCAATATTAGCATAAACAATGTGGATTATATGATCAATAACCCTGTAGGGGAACACCTCACCTCAGAGACACATCACCTCAGCTCAAACAAACAAAAGAGTTCACCTCACTTTAAACAAATATTATTCATGTGTTTTGTGTTTGAAACAGTTAAAACAAGATTAATCTATTCCCTTTGGAATGAACAGACATATTATATTCAGTCTCAGCTCACAAACTTCTCAGTTTGACACTAAAAAATAAGAAACTGTCACTGTGTAAACTTCATTGCAACATGAACTCATTTTCTCATGAAACGGACAGACCGTTTTAATGAGCCTGTGTTCAACTGACCTCGGAGTTTCTAAAACATCTGAACGGGCTACGTTGATAACTTGCCTTATCGAAAAATGAGTATTACTCCCAGACTCGTTCTCATGAAGATAAACTACAAGAAGCCTTTGTTCAAACTGACATTCCTTTTTACAGGAGGTGGACAGATGGACAGCGACATCTTTGGTCAAAACATTGCATGTTATTAATTCAAAGATGTAATTTCTGGTCCATATCTGAATGTTTATTCATGAAAATGTGTGTTTTAAGTAATCTTTCTTTAAGATAATATATTTGTCTTATTTCCTCTTTAAAAGGAAAACTTTAAGGCAGAAAACAGGGCGTTAGATTTATAAACACAAGCAAAAGTTAAAACCACACCTCCTCTCGAGGTGAATCCATCCTATCTGTTTTACACACAGTTAAGTTTCACTTCATCTACTCGTACTTCAACTTCTTCTACATCATCACTTCTACGAAAGCACTACTTCTGAGCGAAATCTTCTGAGAGAGAAGCAGCAGCTTCTGAACTTCTTCAGGAAGACAACTTCATCATCTTTGAGCAGAGACGAGAGAAACCTGTTTCTGCACTTGACCTCAGAGAAGAATACTTCCCAGTGAGACATCTTAGGAAGAAAGAAACGAGACGGGACAAAAGATACAGAACCAGCATCTTCCCAGAGTAAACTGGGAGTAATACATCCAGAACAGTTATCCATCGAACCAGGTCCAGAGGAGGACTAGTCAAGGTAACTCAGGAGATGTCACAACTTATGAGCTACCCAATCTGGACCCACCTGCCTGGTATCTGCGGTAATTGTTCACTGGACAACTCATGATTTCATCTGTTTGCTGGTGACCCTATATCACAACTTCTCAGACCAACTTAGCTCCCATTACACCATTTGACCTTACATCACAGTAATTGCACATTAAACTCAGAGCTCAGCTTAGAAACAAACAGTCCTAAGTCTGCCTTTAAGTCTCCTCATCAATTAGACCTTTTGATTCAAAGCAATTTGATGTTCAGTTAACTTTGTCATGCTTGATTTTCACCATATATAATCACAGATTATTTATTTTTATAATAAAATACATAAAATCAACTGAATTTGTGATTATGTTGGCATATATGTGTGTGTTAATTGATTAGATGCCCTTGAAACACGAGATAATAACTCACGTACATTATTTTGGGGTAACTAAGAGACTGAATGTTCCTCTCTTAGGAGAGGTGTAGTCACCTGCAATGCTGTCTCATTTGTGGAGGCTTGTTCCAGGTTCCAAGCTGCAGTGTGGGATTATCTGCACTCCTGTGCATGAAGGACAGCCTTTTTAAGTTCAAAGTTTTTGTCTATCCATTGTGCCATAAGACTAATCATGCTAACTGGGCTAACACGACATCCAAATGTCTGTGGTAAAACTCATCCAAGTGCTATCGGCTATTAGCTTCTCAACGACGTCGGAAATGACGGCTTGTAACTCGGGTAAGGCCATGTCGGAAAAATATCTCTGACTGGGGACGATGTAGTGAGGCTCAGTGTAGTCTAAAAATCTTCAGAGTCCAACATCCTCAATGAAAAAAAAATTCCACATGCCAACATTTTGACTTTTTCCTCTCCGCTGTGATCAGATCAGGTAGGCGTGCATGACGTCATCACGTGCTGGCGCTGCCGGCATCCTTGTCACTGGGTTGTCACACAAGTTATTTTGATGGAATGGCCGATGTTCGATATTTAACTTTAACGCTAATATCGGCCGATACCATGCCGAGAATATTGTGCATCCCTAGTTTGTTGTTTGTTTTTTGTAGTTGTTTTAGTTTCTAGTTCAGTTTGGAAGCTCCACAAACAGTGCCGTGGTCCAAAGACAAGGTCCAGACCTTCCTGTCTTTATTGACGGATCAGAGGATTCAGCGCGAGTTGGACGAAGCTACAAGAAACCGTACACTTTGTATTGATGATCCTGCCCACAGAGTGGGGAAACAAGTCACAGTTGTAACACCTACACCTGATAATAACCCATAAGATGAGGACCGAGTGGAGTCACACTTATCAATAGCAAAGCGGCTTAAGTGTCCAACATGGATCCTGATCACAGTGCAAGTTGCTGGAGGGTTCGAGCTTGGGTTTCCACCTGTGTGTAGTCCCAATAATCTTTTATATTTAAACCTAAATGCATTATTTTTGTAAAACTATCACTGTTTGGAGCATTTCCTCAGAGCAGACTGGTATTTTTGCAGCTTGTTGGTGCATCTGTGCAGAATGGAGAGTTTACAGGTTTGACTCACTCTTCCAGTTAGCAGGGGGCTCAAAATGGTACGCTGAGGAAGATTACATTGTTGTCACGGCAACCGCAAATGCTTATCATATCTACAACTGCAGATGGTGCAGCATGTAGGTCTATTATTGCTGTTGTTGAACAGATGGGAACTCTTCAGCAGACGATAACAGCGTTTGTAGTTTTGCTTCCTTCTATCATTTATCTTTTTCTCCACACTTTGCATCTTTATTCAACGTTTCCGTTCCAAATAAATGTTTGGTCTGCCTTCCCTCCCTCACAGCTGAGATTGGGGACTTTGAAGAGACGCAGAGCTGGCAGCATCTCCTGCATAACAAGTACCTTCCGGACCAGGACGCCATCCGAGACAAGATCATCGACTGCCACCGCAAGCATGTGTGAGTTAACGCAACCGGATGTACACAAATCTGCCTTGGCCAAAGTTTTTAAACTACAATCAGATCCAGTTGAGTCAAGCAAGACGTGAAATTCAATCATTCATTCAACCTTTATTTATACAGGTTAGTCTCATTGAGCCACGAGGACTCATTTACAAGAGAAACCTGTTCCAGACAGAACATAAGTACAGTACAGACCAATGGCAATAAACTATAATAACAATAAACTACAGTAAAAATGCAGTTAAAATCAGAGTACTGTAGTGTATAAAACAATAAATCAGGGTGGTGTAAAACAGGGTGAAATACTAAAAACAAGAACATATTTGCTTTGATTTCTCTATTAACCTCATCAAATGTTTAAAATCCCTTAAAGAAATAAGAGCAAACAGCTTCAGTTCCTGTTGCAAGGTGTTCCAGGTTGCAGTAGCTGAGTAGGAAAAGGCCTTTTTGCCAAGTTCAGTCTGCACTGAGGGAACACTGCAGGTAATGATGGCCTGAGAGTGCATGTTTTAATTGCCTTGATGATGTGACATGTGGGAGGGATATAAGAAATTAGCAGACCAAGGAGGGATTTCTCCTTGCAGCGCGGGGCAGCACGGTGGCACAACTGGTAGAGCTGCTGCCTCTCAGCGAGAAGGTAGCCGGTTCAAATCCCGGTCCGGGGCCTTTCTGGGTGGAGTTTGCATGTTCTCCCCGTGCATGCGTGGGTTTCCTCCGGGTACTCCGGTTTCCTCCCACAGACCAAAAAACATGCTTGTTAGGCTGATTGGTGACTCTAAATTGACCCTAGGTGTGAGTGTGAGAGTGGATGGTTGTTTGGTGTGAGTGAGACAGGTCCCTCTTGTAAATGAGTCCCCGTGACTCAACGAGGCTAGCCTGTATAAATAAAGGTTGAATGAAATTTATAAATGAAAATGAACCAGTGTGAGAGTCTACGTGTTGATAATGATGACCAGCTGACCAAAGAGTACAGGGTGCAGTGATGGGTATGGTAGTTACAACCAGTTATGAAGCTTAGCACGCCATGGTAGACAGCATCCAACATCTGCAAGAAGCTGGCAGGTGCATTCATGTAAATAATGTCACCATAGTCAATTGCCGGTAGGAAGGTAGCGGTTACAAGGCGTTTTCTGGCATTCAGAGTTAACAAGATCTATTTCTATAAAGAAACTCAGTTTTAATTTCAGTTTCTTTATCAAGTTTTCACATGTACCTGTAGTTTTAAAGAGAGATGTGCATCAACCAAAATTCTCAAGTTTTTGTAAGAATCCACGAACTCAATAGGAACACCATTCAAGGATTCAAGCTTCTTTATTTGTCATACGCACCATGTGCTACATGTGGTGGAACGAAATTGTGTACACAGGGCCCCAGTTACATCCAAACAAAAGTATAAAATGTAAAAGAAAAACAATAATAAGATCTAAGATATGAACCAAGAAAAATGTTAAAGGAGAAATGTAATCAAATCTGAAAAAATCGATATAACAAGAATTTCATATAGTAAACAACACACATAAACATACTTAGTATGCTTTTTTCAAGTCAGTAGCTTAAAGAAATAGTTTTTTACATTTTTCCTGCTACATGCCGAAGTGCAGTGATTTCTGTAGTAATTTTCTGGACGCACTTTTATGACACAATTAAGACCTCCTTTGCTATCTTACAATAACACTGAAGCTATAAACCCATCATTACTGTCCTCTTGTCTGTCATTTAAAATGGAAGCAGAAGACTTTTTTGAATCTGAAGGATATCACTTTAGTTTGTCAAAAACAGTTTGGTGATTTAGTGCATTAATGGGCATTTCTATCCTGGAAATACGAATAGCCGTGCGTTAGCCGCCGCATGCTAACGTTAGCATGCTAGCGCCGTATGCTAACGTTAGCATGCTAGCGCCGTATGCTAACGTGGAAGTGGGGGTGTTGAAAATGTCCTGAAACAGTTACCAATGTCTTGTTAAGCTCTGTCTTCCCCAGAACATAGTAGGATCTAAAATGATTTTTAAAGATGAAGGAGCAAGTTGAAACATGCTGTCTCCCTCCTTGCTAGCAGGCTCCATTGGGAGCTGCCTGGCTAACTAACTACGGTGGCCCTACACGGCCAAAATTCTACAGCGGCCGAATGCACAGGAGCGGTAAAAATACAATATAAAATTTAAAAAAAGTTTTAAAATCGATTTTGGGGCTTTTAGAATCGATTCTGAATCGCCAGGACTAAGAATCTTGATTCTTTAAAAAATAGATTTTTTTTGCTGCATCCCTAATTGCTACACACTGAAACCTTTTTGTCCACAACTAGATACACACACTAATATTACTGTATGAGGATACACACTGAAACCTTTTTGTCCACAACTAGATACACACACTAATATTACTGTATGAGGATACACACTGAAACCTTTTTGTCCACAACTAGATACACACACTAATATTACTGTATGAGGATGAACTCCAGTTGCACTGCCTATGTCATATTCAGGGGACGGAGAGCAGGCAGGGGGAGGGGGGTCAAAAACACCAGATGAGAATTTCTTCACTTTGCAAAGTCTAAATTTGAGTTAGGATGACATTTTTGACTTGTGAAAATTTCTCAACAAGCTTATTTTATGCTTTTCATTAGACTACTATTAGCTTAAAAACACTTTTCATTTCTCCTTTAACTAAAAATATGCTAAGTACTAGTAGCATAAAAACAATACGCTGAACAGCAGCACAAACATGAGTCTGTGTGAGCAGATGAGTAAGAATGAACAAATGCATGGATGAGATAGGAGGAAGAACTGCCGACACCAACTTTCTGTTTGAAAACAACATCCCTTTGGTTTTATTAGCATTTGGCACCAGTTTGAGATGGAACAAGTCTTACTGAATGATGTCAAATGCAGAAGCTGGAAAACCTTGGCAACTGTGTTAGCTCGACATTGCAACAGTGTCATCGGCATAGAGATGCAAGGATGCGTCAGGAATGATTTGACCTACATTAGTTATATACAGTAAATTGTAAAAAGAGTGGGACCTAAAACTGAGCCTTGTGGCACACCATTAGCGACGTTAGGTAGCTAGATGAATTACCGTTACGTCGAACACATTGCCTCCGACAAGGCCTGTCGCAATAAACAATAAATCAATTAATCACATAATAAATTAAAATTATCTACCTCATTTTCATTTATCGTTTCTTCGTCTCTCTCTCTTTCTACTGAAGACACTGGATGACAAAAGCTCAACACTGGTGTTCTTCACTGATCCCTCCCTTTCTCTTTAAAATCCATTTTAGCCATCCCAAATCGCATATTTGGATCGTTAAAAGTCGCTAAGCTGAGAAGTTAAGCTACGAGCTAAGCTAACAGGCCGACCTCAGGGGAAAAAAAACCTCAACCCTCCGTCTTGTCGAAGCTCCAAAAGTCACGGTTGAAACCCGTGTCTTCGTGTAAAAAGTTGGTTTTCTTTGCAAAAAGAAGCTGAGAACTTTACAGATTTTTTAAATTAAAAGCTCTGTGTGAAAAATACTATGCTAAAGAGCTCAATCCACACCGAGCATCCGCCATTTTGAGAACTGGATAAAAAGGAAGGAGAGACAGCCCATGTCACATCAAGGGGCCTTTGTTCCATTTTTCTTAAAGAGACATGCTGCTCACTCCCTCACTATCCATCCTTCTTTCAAACAGTCTATACTGCCCTCCGGTGGTCAAAAAAGGTTCTACATTCAAAATAAAATTCAACATTTCTTCTTAAATTTGACAATAATTTCTAATTATTATTAAATTTGTGTAATGATTGAGGGTTTGAGTTTCACTAAATTGCCAACACACCGAGAAGTTTTAAAATGTTTATTATGAAATAGAAGGCTGGATCGGGTTTCACAGGTCACCGGAAACAGGAGCTCTTCTCAGAGTTTGTTTATTCCGGGTTGACTTCCAGTTAGACGTTGAGCGTCTTAGATGTAGTCCACGATCACTTTTGTGTTTGTGATGCTTGATCCAGATGGACTTTTTAGTCCATGGGTTATCCGAGTTCCAATCCAAGGTCATGCACAATAATTCAGAAGAGAGAAACAGGTTAAGAGGAGCAGGCGTCTTACTTGGTTGGGGTACACAGGCGTGGGTCAGTTTCCAGGAGGCAGATGGGTGGAGAGATCCGTTCAGGGGCAAAAACACAAGGCAGAATCCAGAGGTGAGGTCCGAGGTCAGAACCAGAAGAGCTGAGGCAGAGGAGTATCCAAGAAGGGAGCAGGCAGGAATCTTTAAGCCATGAAACAGAACCAGAATCGAGACGAGGAGAGCAAGACTAGACATGAATGCTGGATAACTACTCAGGATAACCTTTTCATAAATCTGGCAGAGACTGAGAGTGAGGCTGGGACTTATATACTGGCTGCAACAGGTGGATGAAATCTAGGTTGATTAGCTGCAGCACAGGAAGGCAGGAAGAAGGCTGCAGCAGCACATGAAGGCAGGAAGAAGACTGATCAGAACACACTTTACTATGAAAATAAACATTGAACTAAAACCAGATGAACGTGAACGTGGATCATGACAGTACCCCTCCCCTAAGGGCCGGCTCCTGACGGACCTCCAGGCTGGGATGGGTGGTCAATGTGGAACCTAGCAACGAGGGCCTTGTCAAGGACATGACGAGCGGGAACCCAGGAGCGTTCCTCAGGGCCATACCCCTCCCAATCAATAAGGTACTGCAAGCCCCTGCCCCAGCGGCGAGAACGCATGATGCGACGAACGGTGTAGGCGGGGCCGCCATCGATGAGGCGGGGGGGTGGAGGGGGCCTGGAAGAGGGCACAAACTTGGACCGTAGGACAGGCTTGACCCGGGACACATGAAATGTAGGGTGGATCCTCATGGAGTTGGGGAGCTTTAACCTGACAGCCACTGGGTTGATGACCTTCGAGATGGGAAAAGGGCCGACAAAACGAGGGGCAAGTTTCCTGCAGTCAGTCCGAAGAGGGAGGTCTTTAGTTGACAGCCATACTTCCTGACCCTCTTTGTAGCTGGGAGCACGGATCCTCCGCCTATTTGCAGACTTAATATATAAGGAGGAGGCCTTGAGTAACTGGGACCGGGCTTTAACCCAGGCTCGGCGACAGCGCATAGCTGCCAGATGTGCAGAAGGGACGGTGGCATCCCGGTCCTCAGAGGCGAATACAGGAGGTTGATATCCATATACCACGTAGAAAGGGGACAAACCAGTGGCAGAAGATGGCAAGGAGTTCATTGCATGCTCCACAATAGGCAGGTTCCTGGCCCACTTGGTGCTGTCATCACCACACAGGATTCTCAATCGGGTCTCCATCTCCTGATTGGCACGCTCTGCCTGGCCATCTGTCTGGGGGTGGAATCCTGAAGAAAGACTCAGTTCAATGTCCAATGATTTGCAGAATTCTGACCAAAACTTAGATATAAATTGTGGTCCTCGGTCAGAGACAATATTCTTAGGCAGTCCATGGAGTCTAAAAACTTCTTGAGTTATAATGTTGCTGAGTTCCTTGGCCGAAGGTAGCTTGTCTAAGGCTACTAGATGAACCATTTTGGAGAATCTGTCTACAATAGTTAGAATGACAGACTTACCTCCAGACTGAGGTAGACCAGTGACAAAATCCATGCCGATGTGCGACCACGGTCTTGAAGGGATAGGGAGCGGCCGTAGGAGACCCGCTGGTGGTCGGTGAGAGGTTTTGGCCAGAGAGCATTGGATACATGACCCAACGAAGTCTCTAACGTCCTTTTGTAAGGAACCCCACCAGAACTGTGACTTGACCAGCCGTAAGGTTTTACCTACTCCTGGGTGACAGTAGAGACGAGATGAGTGACAGAGTGAAAGTACCTTGGGTACAAGATGATGGGGTACGAAGAGTCGGTCCTTGGGACATTCAGTGGGGGGTGGAAAGTTCTGGTGGGCCTCTCTGACCTCCCTCTCAACCTGTGTGATGTTACAACGAACCTGATCAGGTAGGATGAACTCCTCGGGACCACTGGTGTGCTCCTTCTCGAAGATTCGAGATAGGGCATCAGGTTTACCATTCTTTGTCCCGGGTCTGTAAGAGAGGGAGAAATTGAACCGACCAAAAAACAAAGCCCACCTGGCTTGACGAGGGTTGAGACGTTTAGCTGTTTTCAGGTACTCCAGGTTCTTATGGTCTGTCAGGACAATGAAGGGATGGTTGGCCCCCTCCAACCAATGGCGCCATTCTTCCAAGGCCATTTTGACAGCTAGCAGCTCACGGTTCCCCACATCATAATTACGCTCTGCTGGAGAAAGAGATTTAGAAAAATATGCACAAGGGTGTACCTTGTTGTCCTGGAAACGCTGACTGAGAACAGCTCCAATGCCTTTATCCGATGCGTCGACCTCCACGATAAACTGTCTCTCAGTATCTGGGAAGCGAAGAATGGGTGCTGAGGTAAAGAGGGATTTTAGTTTCAGAAATGCTTGGTTAGCTGGTTCGTTCCAGACAAAGGTATTTTTAACTGAGGTGAGAGCATGTAACGGTGAGGCAACTGAACTGTAATTCTTGATAAACTTTCTGTAAAAGTTGGCAAAACCTAAGAAACGTTGAAGCTGTTTTCGGGTTTGTGGAGTGGGCCAATCGAGAACTGCAGAAACTTTAGATGGGTCCATTGAGATCAGGTCGGGTGTGATATTGAATCCGAGGAAAGTTGTACTGGTAGTGTGAAACTCACATTTTTCTGCTTTAACAAATAGGTTATTTTGAAGCAGTCTCAGAAGAACACTGTGAACATGACGTACATGGGACTCAAGATCCTTGGAGAATATGAGGATGTCGTCCAAATAGACAAAAACTGAAACATTGATAAAGTCTCTCAAAACGTCATTAACTAAAGCTTGGAACACAGCGGGTGCATTAGTTAGGCCGAAGGGCATTACCAAATACTCGTAGTGTCCAGAGGGGGTATTGAATGCTGTCTTCCACTCATCCCCTTCTCGGATCCTGACCAGGTGATAGGCATTACGCAAGTCCAGTTTGGTGAATATTTTGGCCCCTTGAATGATGTCGAAGGCAGAAGTCATTAGTGGCAATGGATATTTATTTTTGATCGTTATATCATTTAAACCTCTATAATCGATGCATGGGCGTAAGGTACCATCTTTCTTTTCAACAAAAAAGAAACCTGCACCAGCTGGAGAGGATGAAGGGCGTATAATGCCTGCTTTGAGTGATTCAGAAATGTAAGTGTGCATAGCCTCATTTTCTGGTTTAGACAAAGAAAATAAACGACCTCTTGGTGGAGTGGTACTAGGTAACAGGTCAATGGCACAGTCATATGGTCTATGTTGTGGCAGAGAAAGAGCTTTACTTTTACTGAAAACCAGACCCAAGTCGTGATAAAAATGGGGTACCAGTGACAGATCAGGAGTAGACTCCTTTATTTGCTGATTGATGACGATAGTATTGGCTGATTTCAAACAATTGACTAGACAGTGGTCAGACCAACCCAAAATATTATTGTTCCTCCAGTCAATGTGAGGGTTATGTTTTCTCAGCCAGGTTGCTCCCAACACAACAGGGAGGTTAGGAGAATTAATAGTTAAAAAGCTTACGCTTTCCACATGGTTGCCTCCAATGCACAGACGGACCTCTTGAGTTTGTAAGCTCCTCTCATTTAGTGTGTGACCATCCAGAGCTTGGATACTACGGGGCTTGGTGGTGGGATGCATCTTTATACCCAGAGACCTGGCATAGTGAACATCAATAAACTCAGTGTCAGCACCAGAATCAATAAATAGTTCAACAGGGAAGTCTTTACCGTTCACCTGAATGTTGGCTTGGACCCTGGGTAGACGTGGTTCATGAGAGGAGGCCGTGGTTCTGAATCCTTGATTCCTGTAATGTATTTTTACCTTCTTAGGACAGCTTGAAACTTGGTGCCCTGGTGCTCCACAATAAAAACAGAGACCCTCCTGGGTTCTTCTCTTTCGTTCCTGAAGCGTTATTTTTGACCGACCGAGTTGCATGGGTTCTTCCTGGTCCCGTGGTGGTGAAGGGGTCCTCTGGACTCGATCTTGTGGAAAATGTTTGGTAGACTGAAAACATGATTTTGAATCCTTGTTATGTCTCACCTCAAGGCGACGTTCTTGGAACCTCAGATCAATTCGTGTAGCCAGATTTTCCAGCTCCCTAAGAGAAGCTGGTGGGTCACGGGTGGCAATTTCGTCTTTGATGTCGTCATTTAGGCCCCGATAAAAAGCATCAGTGAGGGCTTCCTCATTCCATTGACTTCCTGAAGCAATACAATGAAAGTCAATTATGTATTCAGGGGCTCTCCGTTTACCTTGTGAGATGGTGAAGAGGCGCCTGGCAGCCTCTCGCTCGGGTAGTACTGGATCAAAGACTCTGCATAGTTCTTTGGAAAAGGTCTGAAACACATAGCAACTCGGTGAGTCTCGTTGCCATTCAGTAGTTCCCCACCTCTTGGCTTTGCCGGAGAGGAGGGAGATCATGTATGCCACCTTAGACCTCTCAGTAGAAAAACATGAAGGCTGTAGCTGGAAATGAATTTCACATTGTGTGATGAAGGGTCGGCATTGGTCAGGATCACCATTAAATAACTCAGGAGGTGTTAACTTGGGTTCCTTTTGAGTCATGATTGAACACTGTGATGAAGAAATGTTATCAAAACAGGATTGTCTAGTTTGCTTTAAATATTGCCCAGAAACTTCTTCAGTGTTAGGCGTGAAACTCTTTGTGGCCAGATTTACTGTAATGATTGAGGGTTTGAGTTTCACTAAATTGCCAACACACCGAGAAGTTTTAAAATGTTTATTATGAAATAGAAGGCTGGATCGGGTTTCACAGGTCACCGGAAACAGGAGCTCTTCTCAGAGTTTGTTTATTCCGGGTTGACTTCCAGTTAGACGTTGAGCGTCTTAGATGTAGTCCACGATCACTTTTGTGTTTGTGATGCTTGATCCAGATGGACTTTTTAGTCCATGGGTTATCCGAGTTCCAATCCAAGGTCATGCACAATAATTCAGAAGAGAGAAACAGGTTAAGAGGAGCAGGCGTCTTACTTGGTTGGGGTACACAGGCGTGGGTCAGTTTCCAGGAGGCAGATGGGTGGAGAGATCCGTTCAGGGGCAAAAACACAAGGCAGAATCCAGAGGTGAGGTCCGAGGTCAGAACCAGAAGAGCTGAGGCAGAGGAGTATCCAAGAAGGGAGCAGGCAGGAATCTTTAAGCCATGAAACAGAACCAGAATCGAGACGAGGAGAGCAAGACTAGACATGAATGCTGGATAACTACTCAGGATAACCTTTTCATAAATCTGGCAGAGACTGAGAGTGAGGCTGGGACTTATATACTGGCTGCAACAGGTGGATGAAATCTAGGTTGATTAGCTGCAGCACAGGAAGGCAGGAAGAAGGCTGCAGCAGCACATGAAGGCAGGAAGAAGACTGATCAGAACACACTTTACTATGAAAATAAACATTGAACTAAAACCAGATGAACGTGAACGTGGATCATGACAATTTGACAATAATTTCTAATTATTATTAAATTTGACAATAATTTCTAATTATTATTAAATTTGACAATAATTTCTAATTATTGTCAAATTTCAAACAATATTATCGATTATCGCAATAATTTTTTTGAGACAATTAATCGCCCAGCAAAATTTGTTATCGTGACAGGCCTACCTCCGACCTGAGAAATATCATCTGGATGGTGGCGTTCTCACCTAAAACTCCACCTAATTCAACATTCTTTCTATGGAGTCATAATAATGGGGGTTTAATTAAATAATTCAAAATGGTTGTCAAGGTCATCCTTGCATGCAAAGCAAATCTGAGCTTTAATCATCTTTAGGTGTCAGGAGATTGGTGCTTTCATAAACACAGAGATATTTATCTGCTTATTCACTTGTAAACACACACCCAAGAAACGATTATCAACCCAACCCTGGTGCTCTCCACTACAAACGGCTTCAGTCTCCTGCAAAGGAGCCCATCAGACCATTTCTCTTAAAACAATTATTGCTGTTTTTCTCACTCTCTCACTATTTATATTATTCCATTTCCTTATTTTCTGGAGATGTAGATTCCCCAAAACCGTCTTCCTTGATTGAGGTTAAAAACTGAAAACCAAACTTCTGCCTCGCTGAGCACCACTTCTGTAATCCTTCAGCTTCCCATCGGCCGGCGCAGGAAGGAAGTGCCTAATTCAGCAGCTCATACAGGAAACAGGAAGCTATTTTGAGATTTTGTTAGGAAACAAACTTTTTTTTGTGGTGGATTTCTTTCCTCCCACTGTGGGCACCTTCGTCTGATCCTGGAGTGTGTTTTAAGATTTTCACAGTAAGCCTAGAATAATTCCACTAAGTAGGGGGTTGTCTTTTTCTTAATATTATTTATGCAAGGATTGTTTCTATGATAGTAATCTCTGCGTTCTACCGCTGTATGGTGTGAGAACATAATGAAACCCTTTTATCTACATTCTAACTGATAAAGACTTTTCAGATTCACGTTTCATTGCTTTTTTTCCTGAGAAATTGTCAAAGTAACCCATGGATGATACATTTTACTGATCAAATTCTTTCTTCTGCAGTGGGCAGACTCCAGCAGAGTCGGACTACCAGCTGCTGGAAATCGCTCGACGTCTGGAGATGTACGGTGTCCGCCTGCACCCCGCCAAGGACCGAGAGGGCACTAAGCTTAGCCTGTCTGTGGCGCACACCGGGGTCCTGGTCTTTCAGGTGAAATCTTTTAGCTCTATTTAGAACCCGTCCATCCACCAACAATTCAATTAAATTCAGTTTATTTATACAGTGCCAAGTCACAACAGAAGTCATCTCAGGGCACTGAATAGAAACATTTATATATAAAAATAATAACATTATCTGAGGAGCAGACTGCTTTGAATTTAACTCATCACAGAACTCTCATCTTGAGCAAGAATAAAGGCGACGGTGGAAAGGAAAAACTCCCTCATGAGGAAGAAACCTTTAGCAGAACCAGGCTCAGGACAAGTATTCATCTGCTTCGACCGGCTGGGTTTGTTAGGAACAGGAAGGAGGAACAGATACACAATGGCAGGTCAAGAATCACGTTAAGATACAGTATAAACAGTATCAAATGAAATTTCAATTTTAACAATTCGTTTAAGGAAATGAGGTCAATTTGTTCTCTAGTAGTCTAAGCCTATAGCAGCATAACAAGCCAACCCTAACTATAGGATTTATCAAAAAGGAAAGTCTTAATCCCAGTCTTAAAACTGGACCATGTCTCAGTCTTATGGACAGAAACTGGAAGTTGGTTCCACAAGAGAGGAGCCTGAGAACTGGAAGATCTGCCTTCCATTCTGCTTTTAGAAACTAGGAACCACAAGTAAGCCTGCAGTCTGAGAGCGAAGTGCTCTGTTAGGAAAACATGGAACAATAAGATCTGTAATATAAGATGGAGCTAGGTTGTTGAGAGCTTTGTAAGTTAGAAGTAAAATTTTGAATTTGACAGGGAGCCAATAGAGAGATGCTAAAACTGGAGAGATATGATCTCTCCTACTAACTCCCATTAAGACTGACCCACCTATCCATCCATCCATCCATCCATCCATCCATCTATCCATCCATTCATTCATCCATCCATCCATCCATTATTTTTACCCACTTCTTCCTTTTCGGGTTGTGGGGGTCACTGGTGCCCATATCCAGTAGTCACTATGCAAGAAGTGGGGGACACCCTGGACAGGTCTCCAGTCCGTCACAGTGACACATGGAGACAAACAACCGTTCACTCTCTCACTCACACCTAGGGACAATTTAGAGTTACCAATCAGCCTAACATGCAGGTTTTTGTGTCTGTGGGAGGAAACTGGAATACCCGGAGAAAACCCACACATGCACGGAGATAACATGCAAACCCCACCCAGAAAGGTCCCCGTCCAGGATTTGATCCAGTGAGCTTCTTGCTGAGAGGTGGCAGCTCTACCAACTGCGCCGCCGTGCCACCACTATTTAGAATCCAACTTTTACAAGCCATAATTTCTATATTTGATTTTCTGTTTGTTCTATAGTAGAGGTTTTAATTTGCTAAAACTCTTTAAAATCTCTCAACCAAGATATATTTATATTAACAAAAAGCTGTCTATGTTGACTTTGTGTAAATATTGTCTTGAAATATAAAGAAAACGTAAAGCCATATTATAAAGAAAATATTTTATTTATTTTATTCATTTATTTGTTCATTTCAAATTTAAAACACAAAAAATATATTTACAAAACCATATTAAGAAGAAGAAAATTCAAATTTAAAATGAAAGGAAGCAGAAGAAGAAAAAAAATCTTATAGCTGCCCCTTTTTAAACAAAATAAATTCAAACAATCAATTTTAAACAATGATTATCCGTGAACCAATTATGTAACTTATTACAATTCACAAATATATGGTACTTATAATTTTCACCATTTATATATATTTTTTTCAAGAGTTCACTCTAAATCATTCTCTTAAATATAAACACAGACTTATAGCCTTTTTGATATTATTATCCAAACCATTCCACATACCTATGCCCTGTATTAAAGTAGACCTACTCCTAAAACTTGTTATTTAACGTGGTTTAACAAAAATGTCAGTTCCCTTGAGGTTATAACTGTTTTCCCTCTTTACAAAATGTTTTTGAATATTCGGAGGTAGTGTTAGATTCTGTGCTTTATACATTAACAAATGAATATTATATTCCACCAGATCATAGAACTTCAATAGTTTCATTTTAGAAAACAATATACCGGTATTAGATGGATGACAGTAATGCACTCTTGTTATGATTCTTATAGCTCTTTTCTGTAACATAATAATAGGCTGTGTTATAGTTCTGCACGCTGTTCCCCAAACATCAACACAGTAATTCAAATGTGGTACAATTATTGCATTACTGTATATAGCAAATACAGGGCTTTGTCGTTCAATAAGTCTTTCACTCTGTATAATACAGCCGTGGATTTAGATATTTTTGTTTTAACAGAATTTATGTGCTGCTTCCAAGACAGTTTATCATCAGTAATTATTCCCAAAAACTTAGTTTCATTCACTCTACATATTTCAACATCATTAATTATGAAAGGAACAGCAGAAGTTATCTTTTTATTACTAAAACTCATATACCGGTAGTTTGTTTTATCTGTGTTCAATGATAACCTATTTAAATCAAACCAAGTTTTTATCTTGACAAACTCCTTATTAATTAATTCTAACAATTTTTCCAAGTCAAAACCCGAATAAAAGAAAGTGGTGTCATCAGCAAAAAGGACACAATTGAGAATACCAGACACATCTATCAGATCATTGATATATAAAATAAACAACTTTGGTCCCAATACAGAGCCCTGTGGTACTCCACATGAAACACTACAGAGTCCAGATCTTAAATCATCTATTTGTACAAATTGTTTTCTATCATGCAAATAGCTACGTATCCTCTGCAAAGCAGGTCCTCTGATACCATATTTGTCCAATTTTTCAAGTAGAATAGTATGGTCAATTGTATCGAATGCCTTTTTTAGATCTACAAACACACTTACACAATATTGTTTTTGATCCACTGCTGTAAGTAACATATTCCGTCAACTCCATAAGAGCCATGGAAGCTGATTTATTTGATCAGAACCCATATTGACTGTTACTTAAAATGTTTTGTTTATCGAGAAAAAGGTCAAATCTTGATACAAATAATTTTTCTAAAATTTTTGAGAATTGCGGCAACAATGAAATGGGTCTATAGTTGTTATATAGACACCTGTCACCATTCTTAAAAAGAGGAATCACCTTAGATATTTTCATTCTAAATATCAAGCCACATGTAAATCTTTTAATAAATTATTTCCCCCCCCCCCTCCTTTTTTTTTCATATAAATGGGGCTTACCAATCAAAACACGTCCAAACTTTTTCTTCTGAAACTTTGCACTTGTGACTGGAGGTGCCTTAAATTATTTGTCTGAAAAGTAAATTGTTCTGAAAGCATTTACAAGGCTGAAATAGAGGGTTGAACTGGCTGGTATGAGCTGTAAATTCCTGGAATATTTTCCTTGAAGGAAAATAAAAAGAGGCTTGTGTTTTATTGCAGTCTGCGCCTCTCGTGATAAAGAGCTTTCTTCAGTGAATACAGAAACATGGACTCAGACAAGGCCACACAGAGGGATTTATTTACATGTTGAAGTCTAAATATAGTCCCTGAAGCATCTGCTTATGGTGTAATGAGGAATATGCCTTCTCAGACAGTGAAGTATGGCATTTGGTTTGAAACTAAACACAAGAGTCACCCTGTTTGGATCATTCATTTTTGCACGAACTTCCTCTCCGTGGTTTGCGTGCTGCTTTCTCTTGCTTGATGATCTAAACTCAACTTTTAGGGTTCAAGGTGACTTTATTGTCATTCGCATCACATATGGTACATGAGGTGGAATGAAATTGTGTATTCAAGGTCCCAGTTAGACCCAAAAATAGCAAAAAATATAAAGTAAAAAAAGAAACTGTTTACAAGGATCTAAGATATACGCTAAACAATAATAATGTAAAATAATATGGAGTATTAAACAGCAGCCTGAACATGAGTCTGTTGTGAGCAAATGAGTATGAATATAGCAGCTTAAGGTCATAAATCAGCAGCATGGATAATCAATAATAATGACAGCCTGGGTGGGTAGTGCGCAGTCATATGTGAGCAAAGTGAACTGGAGGGGGCTCAACACACAGCCTTGAGGGACGTTTGGGACGTTTCCAGGATAAAACATTAAAAAAAGTAATTTCTGCAGAATCATGATTTTTTTGTTTGTTTTCAGGGCTACACAAAAATTAACGCTTTCAACTGGGCCAAGATTCGCAAGCTGAGTTTCAAACGTAAAAAGTTCCTGATCAAGTTGAGATCCGACCCCGCCGTGAGTTTGTTTTACAACTCGACCTTTCTGATTCAACCTTTCGTCAAGAGTTTCTTTCCTCGGTGTTGACACCTTCCCTCGGTGTGCTCCTGCAGAACTCACATCATGACACGCTGGAGTTCGCCATGGCCAGCAGGGACTGCTGCAAGATTTTCTGGAAGATCTGTGTGGAGTATCACGCCTTCTTCAGGCTCTTCGAGGAGCCCAAGCCTAAACCCAAACCCATCCTCTTCACAAGGGGGTCTTCATTCCGGTTCAGGTGAGCTATGACAAAAAAAAAGCTCTGTGTTTGCTTTTGTGAAAATAGAACAATTTAGTTAAAAGATTCAAAAACACTGCTTAGAAAGCGTAAGACTTCAAGCTTAGATATACTGTATTTACTTTGTACTGTATTTTAAAAACGTTTACAGTATTGTGATCAAAACCATTTTTTATTCTGAATGTGAAATCTTAACTGGAGAAATTCCATTTCCTGTGAAAATGCAGTGTGAATGCTTGCTGCTGACAAACTTGTTACAAAACAGCTGAAATTAGCTAAAAACATGCTGAAATGTAGCTGAAATGGAAGAACAAGCCGAAATTAGCAGAAGAAAGCTGAAAGAACACATTGCTGAATTAAATAACAGAAATTAGCAAAAAAAGTTAGGAAATTACCATAACTACAAAAGTGGAATTTAGATTGAGAACAATTCCATGTATCTCTACCTGACTAGTTTGAACCAGAAGTTTTTGTTCTGTCCTCTTTCTACAGCGGTCGAACCCAGAAGCAGATCATCGACCACATGAAAGACTCCGAGATCAAGAGGGTTCCGTTTGAGAGGTGAAATCAGCTGCAGCAAGGCATCCCCGACTAGCTGCAGTAATCAGATTTATGGGTTTGTCAGCCAATTAGTGGGTTTAACCTGGTGTTGCCTCCCCTCCTCACAGAAAGCACAGTAAGATTCTGTCCAACAGCGGCACGTCCCCTCAGTCGTCTTCCTGCAGATCACAAGTGCCAAAAGAGGTAAAGCCCTCAAGACTGAATTTGTGTTCACGGTTCTTTACTGTCATTCGTATCACATGTGCTCCATGAGGTGGAACAAAATTGTGCACTCAAGGTCCCAATTATACCCAAAAATAGCTAAACATATAAAGTATACAGGTAGTCCCCGACTTACGAGCGAGTTCCTTACCTACGGGCCGTTCGTAAGTCGAAAATTCGTAAGAAAATTAAAAAAAATCATTAAAAAAAAATAATAATAATAAATAGATGTACAGTACTGTACAGTTACTAAGCACTTAGCCTATCCTAACACATTTTTTAAAGATGAAGGGACGAGTTGAATTGTCTCCCTTTCACATAAAGGGTGCTAGCTCCCTTTATGTGAATGGAGCCTGCTAGGGAGGAGGGAGACAATTCAGCTCACTCCTTATCTATGTTAGGATAGGCTAAGTGCTTGGTAACTGTACAGTATCCATCCATCCATTTTCTTCCGCTTATCCGGGGTCGGGTCGCGGGGGTAGCAGCCTAAGTAGGGAGGCCCAGACTTCCCTCTCCCCAGCCACTTGGAGCAGCTCCTCTGGGGGAATCCCAAGGCGTTCCCAGGCCAGCCGAGAAACATAGTCCCTCCAGCGTGTCCTGGGTCTTCCTCTGGGTCTCCTCCCGGTGGGACATGCCCGGAACACCTCACCAGGGAGGCGTCCAGGAGGCATCCTAACCAGATGCCCGAGCCACCTCAACTGGCTCCTCTCGATGTGGAGAAGCAGCGGCTCTACTCCGAGTCCCTCCCGGATGACTGAGCTTCTCACCCTATCTCTAAGGGAGAGTCCAGACACCCTGCGGAGAAAACTCATTTCAGCCGCTTGTATCAGAGATCTTGTTCTTTCGGTC
>JBBPBX010017716.1:8238-46484 GCA_038048925.1 Garcialebias charrua | reverse complement strand
TATATAGTACCAGTGAAGGTGGAGTACGTTATGAGAAAGTGATTGTAAATATGTGGACTTTAGGTTAATTTGAAATGCTGGAAAAAAAAAGTTAAGCTCTGTCATTTGAAAATGTGAAGAAGTTAGTTAAAAATGAAAAAAAAAAGTTTTTCCATATATGTATACAGTATTATGGGCTTACTCTAGGCATGTAACGAGATCTCGTTGTACGAGATCTCGCGATATTAAACTCCCGCGATATCTCTCGTTGAGAGGTAACGTTGTCTCGCGAGATGCTAATGCTAGCGCTAGCAGAGCCCCTAGCAAGTTTATGTTTATTAAATTTGTTCATTTTTTTACAAAAGAAACAATACAAGGCAATCTCATAATGATAGTGTACAAGATGTAAAAAAATGAAAGGTGGCAGAAAGAAGAATAAATCTTATTATATCTGCCCCTTATCTCCAACAATCAGATTAAACAACAGTAGTCAAACCATGTAAACAATAATAATTTTCAACCAACTTTTTCCAACAGTCAGGTTAAACAATAATATTCTTCAACCAACAGTACAAAATTATTAACTCTTTTTTAATTTTCTAACTAACAGTACAAAATGACTAACTCTTTCTAATTTTCTAACTAATACAATACACATCACGTTATTTCACATATATTTTTTTAACACATTTGTTTTGATCATTTTTTTAAATGTAAACATTGACTTGGCATTTTTAACTACATTCTCCAAGCCATTCCATAATCTAATTCCCTGGATTGAGGTAGAACGTCCCTTCAAACTGGTTCTGAATTGTGGTTTTACAAACAACTCTGTTCCCTTAAGATTATAACAACTTTGTCTTTTAACAAAGTGCATTTGGATATTTAAAGGTAATGCATTATTTTGAGCTCTATACATAACTGATAAAATATTATAGTCTACCAAATCATGGAACTTCAATAATTTTAGTTGATAAAATAATGTACTTGATGGATGACGGTAATGCTTTCTAGTGATAATTCTTACAGCTCTTTTCTGTAATACAAAAATAGGCTTTGTGATTGTTTTACACGCTTTCCCCCAAACATCAATACAATAGATTAAGTGTGGAACAATGATTGTGTTATACAACAAATACAGAGCTTTATCATTCAATAGGTCTCTGACTTTGTACAGTACTGCTATCGATCTAGCTATTTTTATTCTTACAGAATTTATGTGTTGTTTCCATGTCAGTTTGTCATCAATGATAACACCCAAAAACTTCACCTCATTCACTCTACAAATCTCAACATCCTCAATTTTGAGTGGAACATCAACAGTTTTCTTTTTATTACCGAATATCATGTAATTAGTTTTTTCTAGATTTAATGATAATTTATTTATTTTAAACCAAGTTTGTATCTTGACAAATTCTGTCTTTATCAATTCTAACATTTGTTCTATATCTTCACCTGAACAGAAAAAAGTGGTATCATCAGCGAAAAGTACACATTTAAGGAGTCCTGACACATTTACCAAGTCATTCACATATAAAATAAAAAGCTTTGGTCCAAGTACAGAGCCTTGGGGAACTCCACATGTGATATTACAGAGGTCAGATCTTACATCATTTATTTGTACAAATTGTTTCCTATTTTTTAAGTAGCTAGATACCCACTGTAATGCTGGTCCTCTAATACCATATTTGTTCAGTTTTTCAAGGAGAATGGTGTGATCAATAGTATCGAATGCTTTTTTTAAATCAACAAAGATACTGATACAATGTTGTTTTTGATCGACAGCAGTAGTTATTTGTTCCATTAATTCCATGAGAGCCATTGATGTAGAGTTTTTTGATCTAAACCCATACTGACTGTTGCTTAGAATATTTTGTTTATCTATAAATTGGTCTAGTCTGTTCACAAATAGTTTTTCAAGAATTTTTGAAAACTGTGGTAACAAGGATATAGGTCTATAATTGTTGAATACACATTTATCACCATTTTTAAAAAGAGGAACGACCTTAGCTACTTTCATATTATCTGGAAAAATTCCTGTTGAAAATGATAAGTTACATATGTATGTGAACGGCTCAATAATATGGCTCATTATGTCCTTTACAAACATCATATCCATGTCCACCCAGTCTTTCGATCTCTTGTCTGTAAGATGTTTTACTACATTCATTATTTCCTCTTTGTTAGTTCCATTTAGGAAAATACTATTTGCACAACCTGTAATTGAGTGGATCATATTTTTATCTACTTTTGGTATCTTAGCTGCAAGGCTTGATCCAACATTTACAAAATATTGATTAAATCCATTAACAATTTCATTTTCATCATGAACTTCATCGTTGTCTTTTACAAAATATTTTGAAATACCAGTTTTTGCTTTATGATTCTTCAGTACACCATTCATTACTCGCCATGTTGCTTTCATATCACCATTAGTTTTATCTAATAATTTACTATAATATTCTTTCTTATGTTTCCTTATAATCCCTACTAATTTATTTTTATACTTTTTATATTTTTCTTCTGCGCTCTGACTTCGTAATTTCAAGAAACATGAATACAAATAATTCTTTTTTTTACATGCATTTCTTAACCCTTTTGTCATCCATGGTTGATCATTCGTATTTCTCTTTGTGTAATTTGTTTGCACACAATTCTTTACATACAGGGTTTCCAAGATATTCATAAACTCATCATATGCTCTGTTCGCATCATCAACATACACATCATTCCAGTCTTGTTTATCCAGATCCTCTTTCAATTTTTCCAAAACTTTTTTTGATGTGTTTATGATTTTTTTCTTCGTTGTGACTGCTTTTGTGATATTTTGATCATTTTTAAAGATTGTGAAAACTGGTAAATGATCACTTAAGTCGGTCGTTAAGATACCACCTATCACATCCCCATTTGTTATATTTGTGAAAATATTATCAATTATTGTGGCACTATGAGTTGTAATTCTTGTTGGCTTTGATATCAATGGATACATATTTAAACTGTACATTGAGTTTATAAATGTGCTTATGTTATTTGAATCTGTTTTATTTCCCATATCAATGTTAAAGTCTCCACACAAAATCCACACAAGTCAGCGTCACGGACAGCATGGCTTCGCCGGATGAAGTTGCTATAGAAGACGCCCCAACTACTGATGGAACTACCGCAGACGAGACGCCTCTACATTGATGGAGGGTCCCGACGCTGCCCCGAATGTAAAGACACGCGTGTAAACACCGGTGTGACCGGTGTTGCCAGATAGAGTACCACCCGCCCAAAGCACTCTCTATCCGCAAAAGTCAGAAGGAAAATCGCGGTGAACCACCCAATCTGGCAACACACGATTCAGTGCAGTGATGCGGAAATATAACGCGCGCATGAAGTAAATGGCTGTACGTCGTGTGTTTACAAACTACGGTAAATATGTCGGGCAAAAAAAGAAAGTGGTTGGACATGGATTCACTTGTGTCACGGAACGGGATGGGAGTCAGCGTCCTATCTGCATGATATGCAACACGAAGTTGAGCAACTAGTCTGGCGCCGGCAAAACTGAAGGAACACTTCATGAAGATGCACAGACGGAGAATACAGTACAAGAACACAACGCCTGCTGAATTCAAGGTGAACGAGCCAGATATGATGTTGTTTCTATGCTAATTTTAGCTTTTTAAGCTAATTCCACATTTAATGCTCTTATTAAAAAAAATGTCATCCTAATTCAGCAAAAATGTGCTCTCTCAACTTCATTCTGGTGATGCTTCTTTCTGCTATTTTAGCTACTTTTCAGCTGAATCTTTTTTCTAATTTTAGATTTTCTTCAGATAATTTCCACATTTTTGTGCTCATTTCTGCTTCTTTCAGCCTAATTGGGCAAATATATTCTTTTTGCTTTCTTTTGCTAATTTAAAAGCTTATTCTACCTTTTCAGCAACATGTTTTAGTACTCTTTTTCTGGTTTAAGGTCAATTAAAAATTTTGTGGTAATTTCTGACACTTTCAACCTAATAATTACCTTTTTTTGTTCATTTCAAGGTGCAACGAGCCAGATATGATGAAAGGGCCACTCTGCCTGCTCTTGGATTTGTACCTGTTAGCAAACCGATCCTCGCAGCATCGTACGAAGTTGCTTATTTGATCGCAAAGCAGGGTAAGCCACACTCCATTGGTGAATCTCTCATAAAACCAGCTGCATTAAAGATGGCAAATCTGCTACTCGGAACAGCAGCTGAAGATAAATTATCCCAAATTCCTCTTTGATGATTAAAAATTGTACAAAAATATTTTTGGGGGATGAAACTCTTATTGGGCCAGAATAAAGTTGTTGTGAGTTCATGCACTGTGTTGCTTTTGTTCTTTGAGCAAGGTGATGTTGTAGAATTTGGAAAAAAAAAAATCATATTTTATATATTAAAAAAGAGGGGTTCGGTGAGTGGCCATATGAAACTTGAGGGTTCGGTAGCTCAAAAAAGGTTAAGAACCACTGTTCTAAGGTCTAAGGAGATTCAATCAGTAAAATGAAGACATCAGTTGGGTTTGTAATACATGTTAAAACAGAATAAAAGCCTTTTTGCGGCATAAAACCGATCTTTGAAGTTTTCTTGAACTAATGTTAAAATCTCGTCTCGTTCTCGCAAGATCTGTGATTTTCTCGTCTCGTCTCGTCTCGTGAGTTTTGTGTATCGTTACACCCCTAGCTTACTCTATTGTTTGCATGTTATAAATTGTTTGAAACAACATTACTACTTTAAACCTTGCAAAAAACTGGTGAAATGATGAATGGAAAAACTGGTTTGACACAATAAAACGTTTTCTTCCACATTTTATTGAAAACCGTCATATTTACATTTCAAGCATACAAAGTTACCGGTAAGCATTGAGATTAATCTGATTAATCTGATTAATCACATTCTCCAGAGTGTGATTAATCAGATTAAAAATTTTAATCTTCTCCCAGCACTAATATATATATATATATATATATATATATATATATATATATATATATATATATATATATATATATATATATATATATATATATGTGTATATATATGTATATGTATATATATATGTATATATATATGTATATGTATCTTACTTCCGCTCTCGGCAGGGCAGGTCGCATCTCCTTTTGCTCCTAAACCTCCCTGGTTTCCCCCCCCTGCTTCTGCATTTGTCTCGTCTGTTACTCTTCAGCGCTCGCTCGAACCAATTTGGGATGGATTTATGTGCGTGGACTGTTTTCTGGGCTATTTCATCTATCGATACTATCGATAACAAAAATTTCCGCGAAGCGCACTGGCCAGGGAGAGCCAGGGCGCCCTACCGACACGCATGCGGTGAGCTACATTATGGACTCGATGAGCAGGCTAATGTAACTGTCCGCTCTCTCTGTCGGGGACGTGGAATCTCTGTGGTTTATTGGGATACTGGTGGCTGTCTGCCACTGAAGGGCTGAGGAGGACCGCAGCGATCGGCGTGCTTGCGAGACTTCCGCTCAGCGAAAATGCTTTGATCCAGGCTATGAATGACCTTCCCAGCTGTTGTACGGGCTGGACCACACGGTGGGAGAAGCGGTGGCTGCCGCAGACCTGCGGTGTGTGGGACTCGTTTACAGCCGTCCGAATTAAAACAGGGCACATACGGAAGGATCTTTTTAGCTTGGAACCTCTTTCGATTCGGCGATTTGGACCCAGAAACAGCACCTGGACTTAAAGACTGCAGTAAAAAGAACACTGTGGCCTGACTGAAAAATAAAGCAACTAAACTAATCTAATCTGGCCTCTGGCCTTGGACTGAAGGCTGTCTACAAATCTTCTCCTGAGCTGGGAGCTGAAGGGACCCGCTGCCCTCCCCCCCGCCTCCCCCCCAGAGGCCTCTGTGTTGTGTGCGTTCTCGGTTGGAGCCGAGCTGTGAGACCTGCGAACTGTTCTTATCTGGAGCTGATACACACAGACTGTTCCTCCCTGCCTGCCGTCATAAATCTGCAACAATGTCTTGTCTGGTTGTGCTTATCGCTGATAGAGTTTTTGGGACTTTATCATAGAGTGTCTTAAGGCAATCTTTGATAGATTCTTTTTTTGAATATCACAAATGATACCTATTGTGTTTTTCCTTTTTCCATATCTGTTTGACCTTCATCCGGAGACGGATGAGCGCGGCCGCGCAGAAGAACATGTAATGTGTTTGGAAATGCTGCAGCTTGCATACTCTTCCCTCTTCCGGACGACTGTGCTACATAATCACGTTGTATTTCGGTGCAATGTTAATAAATAAATCTCTCTCTCTCTCTCTCTCTCTCTCTCTCTCTCTCCACACCCACTTCCATTGGTAGACCCCCCAACATGCAGGTTCAAGCTGGGGGCCTTGCAGCCCACAAAAAGGTTTGTCAGATGGGTCCTCACCTCTTCGGCGCTGTTCCTCCGCCTCCCACAGTCTCTGTCTGAACATTTCCATGGATTTTCTTCCATATTGCACATAGTGTTCACCCCTTTCTTCCAACGCTGTTACCGTACTGACAAGTGGGTGTCCTCTGTACGATACAGTCGTCCTGTAAGCCATTCGTATTGGGTACTCTTCCCAATCGTTGATGGGCGTGCAGACTCGATCACACAGCATTCGTAGGGGCAGCTCAGTGTTTTCAACCACTATTTTGTTTGGGTTAGTTTCCCGGTTGTAGATGCTTATTTTCATGGCTCGGCTTGTTGTCCAAACCTCCAACTCCCCTATGGAGATCTCGCAGAAATGTGTTTGATGTGGCTCTCTGTAATTATGGCCCCATCTGATTTTGAATTGCATTCCGAGTACTTTTAAATAGACAACATTGAAGATCCATGGTGTCCCCATTGGGCTGGGGTTGTATGGCATTCTCCATGAGTCTTTTGTTACTGTGTAGTCAGTGATACCCCAAAGAGACCCTTTAGTTAGGTCTTTGCTCCTGTAGAACATTGTACACGAGCCGTAGTAGTTTTTGTTTCTGTTAAAGTTCAAGGTGTAGTCTTTTTTGGGACGGTCTAACTTTACCAGTTCTTTCCGTACAATTAGAGCTGGTTGATACGGTCCTCTTCTGGATCGTTGAATCAGCAAAATCCACACATAAGTGGGTTCCCCGTCCTCTGAGTCCGAGTCATCGTAAAGCGGGTCTCTGTCCCAGGACCAGCATGTTTCGATGATTTTTGCAGATTTTATATTATCTCTCCCTTTCCAGATATAATTTGGACACCTCACGATTTGATTTAATAAATCTCTACCTTTTCTTCTGCGATGAGATCCTTTGATGATTCCAAGCGCCCCGTCGTTCAGTTTTTAGTTGTCCATTTCCTTGTTCATGTGCTTCCATTCCCTCAGAAATGTCTTGCTGGCCCAAGCGTTCAGCACACTTAGCTTTTTCTCTGTTTTACTGGGTTGGGACTTTTCTGTGTCTTCTTTATTGTCTTTGATCAGCTGTATCGTAGCTCCCACCGAGTACACTCCCTTGTATGGTGCCACGACCATCTGTACCGAGACTTTAATCCACTGGGTGGAGTCAGGTCTTATGGGCGTGTCTACCCTTTGTGCAGCTGTTCCGGTAATCTGCAGCATCCTCGTTTGACAATTTACACAGTACTTTACCATAGTCTCCTCCTACTTACAGGTACAATCTTCTGGGCCTCTCTCACTCAATTCCCATTGTGTGAGGATCATTACTCTTGGTAAAACTGGGGTCTTACTTTTCCCACAAATAAAGGTATCCATCTTATTGGCTTCAGTTGTACTCCCGTACATCTTTTCTTTTCACCTCAGCTCTGAGGAGCTTATTTTTTCATCTCTTTTTGTTTCTTCGCCTCAAGTTTGAGGGGCTCACAGTTTCATTTTATTTTTTTCTTCGCCTCAGGTTTGAGGGGCTTATCTTTTCATTTTTTTTCTTCACCTCAAGTTTTGAGGGGCTTATCTTTTCCTGGTCCTTCCCACCAAATGGGTAGGCTAGTAGGTTCCATGTTGACTTCACAGCTGTTTTGCAGCTTGTTCCACTTGATCTTTTTCATTCTACTGACAGGTATCTTCTCTTGGCGTACTCCAAGGTCTTCAGAGCCCTACCTGCCCAAAGCTCTGAGGTTGTTAGTTTTAAGATAACTCCCCCGCATATAGTGGCCATTCTACGATAGGGGAGCATGGTGCTTGGTTCATTTTACCATAATCCGGTTTCTGGTTTTGAATTAGCTAGGAATTGGCTTCAGTTGCTCTATTTCTTGGATTCCCTTCTTTGTTAACACAATCGTGTTATTGTCTGATATACTCTTCACTTTGTCTGTGTCGTTGTATTTTAGCTATACCGCAACTGTTGATGGGTGATCCTGTGATCTGACCCACACCTTTTGTCCAACCTCAAATGAAGTGTTGGAGGCTGGTTGTTCCTCTTTAACCTTGAGGCCCCACTACTTTCCAACGTGTTAAATTGACGTTGGTTAAGCTCCTCACCGGGGTAGGGTCTTCCAGCTCGACGCCTGTCATTCAAGGGCTGCCTTACTTCCACAGTTTTAGTGCTCCGTTCTTTGGTATTTAGCATTTTTAGCTATCCAATTTTTGGGCTAAACCTGTGGCTCTTTCTGCAACTTTGTTGGCTTGAGGCGTGGGGAGCAGTGAGAAAACGCATCACCCCAAAAGTCTGACACTAGTGATCCACTTGTGCGTTGTGACAGTGTGTCCCATCATCAGTTCTCAGTTCCTTCGGAAAGCCCAACGACCTACAGAATTGTTTCAGCTTAATAGCAACACCGTTGCCTTCTTGTTTTTCTTACTGTTAACAAGTGCCACCTGTGACACCTGTTAGTTTGTTCATCCACTCGGTCGTCCTGAGTTTGTATTGACCAAATACCACACAGTCCTGCAGAACCTTGCGAATTTTGCTTCATTGGAATCCAGAGCTCCTGATTCTCCAACTCCTCTTGTGTCTAGGTTTGTACGCCTGCATGACCTAGCCTTCTATGCACGCCACGCACAACCTCTAACACGTACTCTCTTGTGGGACCCTTGGCCTGCCGGAGTTTGTTCCCACTTCTCGATCGACAAAACGATTTTTCTCTGTTGCACATAAGATCCACTTCTTCATTGCCCTGCCAGTAGTTTTCTTCTTTAGTGTGGGATTTTTGGCACGCCACCTCCAACTTGTAGATTCAGCTTGATTCCATCTATTTTCTTCCTAAATGGATAAATCCTTTGTCAGGGCTTGTGCACAGTGATTACTGTTGGTCACTACTCGTGATGTTTTTATTTTTCTGTGAGTTAGTTCAAGCAATCCTTCTAGTACTGCCATAACTTCTCCAGTCAGAGCACTTCCTAGCACTCTCTCCCCTCTATGGGATGTACAGTTTTGGACCTAGCTTTTCGTAGTCGTTTTTTTAAATCTAGTCACAGAGGCTGACTTAATGATTTGCTTCAACTTCTCTTTCCCAGCCGGGGAGAAGGCACTCTCATTTAGGGATGTCCCGATCAGGTTTTTCTGGCCCCGAGTCCGAGTCCTTTAATTTTAGGAATTGGCCGATACCGAGTCCCGATCCGATACTTCTAAAATACATTTTTAAAATGAAGGGGAAAAAAAAGAAACAGATCCAGATGTCCCTTCATTTTTATTTTATTTACCTTAACATTTAACAGAGTACTTCTGTGAGGTAGATTGAACAATCAAGTAATAAGATTTAAAATAAAATTCTTCACATTGAAGTTTAGTGCAACAGTATGAAATAAAAATGTCTAATTTAAATTAAGCAGCTCAATTTAAAATACCAGAACATGACCAGAACATGACCAGAACCTGACCACAACCTGGCCAGAACCTGACCACAACCTGGCCAGAACCTGACCACAACCTGACCAGGACATGACCACAACCTCACCAGAACCTGGCCAGAACCTCACCACAACCAGAACCTGAGCAGGCATGTAAACAAATAAACTTTAAAGTGTCAGTTTTATAAAATAAGGCTAGTAACATGCTTTTCTGAACAGCACTCCTTAACTCTCCTCCTGTGGCTTCACAGAAGGAAGTGTATGTTTTTCTTTATGAGATAAATATAAATTATAAAGTCTCTTGCAGCGTGAGCTGGCTCGTCTTCGGCTGCGTTGTCTGGTTAAACTCTGTGTATTGTGTCGGGTGTTTGTTTCTGATGTGCCTAATCAGGTTTGTTGTGTTAAATGCAGCCTTTTCCTTACCTCCTCTTGAAATACGAACTTTCCATTTGTCATCCACTTTAAAATATCTCCACACGACAGACATCGCTGCCTCCACTTCAAGTTAATGCCGCGTTCCGCTTCTTTTTTACGACAGTCACCGCTTTACGGCAGGCACTGCTTTACGGCAGGCACTGCTGCAAAACTATTGTGCATGTTTTGTTCCGAGACAATTTGACTCTGTAACTCAACATACAGTTAATATAATATTCCCGTTTGTGTTTAGAATAAATATACACATATATATCCGATCCCTGATCGGTGTGTAACGCCCGAGTCGAGTCGAGTCTGAAATCACGTGATCGGGACCTTTCGGATCACGTGATCGGATCGGGACATCCCTACTCTCATTCACTTTTTGTTCCGTTACTTCGGGATATTTTCACAGGTTTTTGTACCATCCTGTTTGCCAATTGAACTGTAAGGTGTTATATTGTTTTTAGGTTTCTACGGGTCACAGACACCTCTGCCCCAGAGCCTATCGGGTAAGGTTTTCCATCCACTTTGGCATAGATTTCAACACCGTCCTAATAAGCGTTATCTAGGGTGACCCACAACCTTTCGGCCATTAATTAGCTGGTCCCCCATCCCTTCTCAGTCGGAATTCATGAAGGGCCTTTCTTTCATCAGGGGTCATTTTAGCATAGTCTTTTGAGGGCACATAGTCGCCCCATCTTCGAGGTGTTGTGTTAGTTGCCTCGGCTTGAAATCTCCGTTGTTGTTGGTTTTGTTGTTGGGGAGCCCTAGGGGCTGCTTTTGGCCGTGTTGGGTTTTGTTTCATCATTTTTTTCTCTTCTCATCCCAACACTGTTGTTCTAGATCACCAGACTTTACAGCTTGATCGATCCGGAGGACTAAGGTCTCACCGGGCATCCCAGTGAAGGTCTCTTCTTTCTTACTTCCCCTTACTACCACTCTCAGAGCCCCAACATCTCTTTCTCGAGGAACTGTTCGTCCAAGTCGATTCCAGACTTATGTGAGATGTTGTCCTTGATCCATGCGTGCTTTTGCCTGTTGGATTTGAGAATCCTCCGTCGTGGTAGTAGATACCAGCTCAGGTTTTGTTTCAGTTGGATCGTTCATTTTGGACTGGTCCACCAGTCCTACTGGTGCCACACCCGTGGCCATTTTCTGTCTTTGTCGTTTCGAGTCGGTATGTTTTCAAAGCCTCCAGACTTTATGTCCTGGTACCTGGGATGAAAACAGACCTGCTGCTAACTTACTCTAAACCATGGTCAGTAGTTCTTATTATTACATTATTAGTAAGTCCTCTTTACCCTACCACTACCCAGTGGTGTTCAGCTGGGAGCTAGTCCAGCCGCGCTACAACTCCTCTACCCTAGGAGAGTTGTGGTTTGTCGCTTGTCAGTTCACTGATGCACGCCTTGGTATCTTGAGTTCGTTATGCTTTAGGCACGTTGGGCGCCATGTCAATTCTACGTGAGTGAGGCAGCCGTAGGACCTTGCAACATATCCTTACTCCAGCCTACTCCGGTAACGGGTCCTGAACTTTTATCCTTGCACACGAGTATTACCCGATATGTCTCCAGATTAGTTAGGATTTAGGCTGAGATGAGGTAATTCACCCAGAATGTTTACTGTCTCCAGATCTGCACGTCACATCCTCGTTTCACTCCGTAGATGGACCCACTTAGCAGTATGGAGTTAGATCATACCTCACGGAGAAACATGCATTAACGACAGCTTACCTCTTGTAGATAGCAATTGTTTTTGGCCTGGTTAGATTTAGAACCTAGGAAAATAAGGTTCTAGGATATTGTTTTACTTTTGCAGCTAATAAAACCATTCAAAACCTCCAGTGATATTGTTGTTATCTTTGAACCATCACTTAATTGTTGTTATCCTTGAACCAAGTTTCTCATCATTTAATATCATGGTGAGTCAAAGGAAAAATCCAAATTTGTACGTTTTATGTTTCTTTAATTAATATTTGCAGGGGAACAGCTTAAGCACTTCTTACTACAGAAAAGATTTCATCAGGTTACATGACTTGCATTTAAAGAGTTAAAAGATTCAACAACTCACCAAAGGTGTCTTCCACACGCTGGGCTTTAAGGTATTTTTAGCTTTAATTGAATTGAGCTGTACTCCAATCAATAATTTGTATAATCTTCAAAAATGTTGGTTTATTCTACAATAATCTGATTCCAATTAAATATGTTTAATCCATCCAGGTAATCTTGTTGTGTTCCAACTTGTGTTTTTATTTCCACCAGGAAACTTTGTTTTATAATCCCATCAGGAAAAGCTTGTGTTTTTAATCCTCCAGGAAACTTTGTTTTATAATCCCATCAGGAAATCTTGTTGTTTTTCTACAGAAAAACCTCCAGGTGATGCTGTTGTACTCATGTCAGAAGTCTGCACTCCAGCAGACTGGACAAATCTTTGTTTAATCCCACCAGGAAGAGCTTGTGTTTTAATCCCACCAGAAAGGAAGAATTTGAAATTCAGGCTTTAATCCATTCAAGACCTGCGGCGTTGATGAACAAAACTTCCGAAACAGTGTTCCATTAGCTCAAACAAGCAGTTTTCCAAGGTTGGGGTCTTGCATTCAGTAAAAGCAGCTTTTATCTACTCCAGTAGATTGAAGAAATCTTCTTTATTTTTTAATCCCACAGAAAAACCTCCAGGTAATTCTGTTGTGTTAAAAATCCCAGTTTTAATCCATCAAAACTGTTGCATTCCATAAAAAATCTGGTAATCCTTTTAGGCAAATCAATTATTCCTCAAATGTGTTATATCCATTCAAAGATGTTGTAATCCATTCATTTGTTCTGCGATGCTGATGAACAAGGCTTTCAAAGCAGGCCTGAGGCTAAAATTAGAACACTGTGTTCTCCTAGCCTTCCATCCAAGGCCAGTCAGCTTCCAGCTGGCAAGTCCCCGCTCTGGGGTCGGTCTCGGATGACCCAAAACAGTAACTTAATTAATAGTTGAATTCAATCAAAGAGAATTTGTTTATTCCACAAATTTGTTAAATCCATTCAGAAAAATGGTAATCCAGAAATAGACAATTTTAATCCATTAGAAAATGTGGTAATTCCTGGAAAAATTAGTTAAAAATTCATCATGGCTCAGTCGAGCCGACGAGAGGCCTTTAACAGCAGTTAGAAGATGAACAGGGACACTGTGCTCTTTTTATCTTCCCAATTTTTCCAAACATTCAGCTCGCTGCAGCCTGATCTCTCGACGTACAAACTTTTCTTTTTAAACTCTTCCAGATTTAAAATCAATCAGCTCTCCGAATGCAGGCATTGATCCAAGTCTTCTTTTCACAATATAATTCCTCAAGGTTTTCCATCATCTGTTCTGCGGTACTGACAAACAGGGCTTCAGAAGCGGTGTTCCCTTAGCTTAAACAAGCTGATAAGCCAAGACCCGTCAGAGCAGATCCCGATGCCGCAAAGAGCACTCCTTTTGTCCAAGAGTAAACTCTTTTTGAATTAATCCAATCTTCTTAAAGTATCCATCCATCCATCCATCCATCTTCTTCCGCTTATCCGGGGTCGGGTCGCGGGGGTAGCAGCCTAAGTAGGGAGGCCCAGACTTCCCTCTCCCCAGCCACTTGGAGCAGCTCCTCCGGGGGAATCCCAAGGCGTTCCCAGGCCAGCCGAGAAACATAGTCCCTCCAGCGCGTCCTGGGTCTTCCTCTGGGTCTCCTCCCGGTGGGACATGCCCGGAACACCTCACCAGGGAGGCGTCCAGGAGGCATCCTAACCAGATGCCCGAGCCACCTCAACTGGCTCCTCTCGATGTGGAGAAGCAGCGGCTCTACTCCGAGTCCCTCCCGGACTCCCTCCCGTCCAAATAATTCTTCATGACTTCAGCAAATTGTATTCCATAATTATTGTTGAATCTAGTCAAGAGATGTTGTTTTGTTCCACAAAAAAATACTTTCAGATCAGGAAAAATAGTATTCCACAAAAAAGCAGCTTTTAATCCATCATTGTTTCTGCGGTGCTGATGAAAATGCCTTCCGTAGCAGGCCTGGAGACTAAAAAGAACATCGTGTTCTCCTAGACTTGTAAACCCTCAGCCCGTTGTAAGCCTGACCTTCGATGCACAAAACTTTCTCCAAACTTCCTTCAATCTGTCATCGACAGAAAGGGAAAAAAAATCCACAACTCGTTCAGAAAGGAAAAGAAATTGGTTTAATCCATTAATTGCTGTTCAATCTACATAATGTCTTGAGTTTCCAATCAGAAAAAATTGATATTTCACAGAAAAGCCATTTTAATCCATCATGGCTCAGTCGAACCGACGAGAGGCCCTCCACAGCAGAGCGGAGATAAAAAGTACACCGTGTTCCCACCAACGTAAACAGCCTTGCGGTAGACCGTCGGCGCTCAGAGCTTCTCCCAAAATTACTTTAATTTTTCATCAACAGAGGAATCCTTGTAACTGATTTTCCGTCTTCAGGTAGAAGCAGTATTGTTGCTGTTATACTAAATTTAATATAATTTTAATGCTTTGGACAAGAACGGGAATATTTTCCTACCTTCTGTCGGCAACTCCACAAGGGCTATTTACCAAAATTAAGGAAAAAATACCTCAATCCTGAATCAAGATTTGAGGCTATATTCCAGCTCTGCAATTAATCCAATTTTGAAGAAGAATAGCAAGGGATCCAGGCTGAAGCAAAAAGATCTCCTTTTTTGGTCCAAGGAGTCTTTTTAGAATATTCTATCTTCTTCTTTTTAGTTCCAGAGCGTCCGTCTTTGTCCAGTAATATCCAAATGGTCTTCAAAAAATCTTCAGCCCCTTTCTCTCCCTAACATCAGTCTTTTATAGGAAAAGAGGGGGATTTTTACTCCCCCTTTACAGAGGCCATGTCATTTTGGTAGGTCCTGATTGGCCTTTCTTGGCCACCGGTGAGGTAACGTCTACATCTCCTGTCCAGCTCTCTCGGACTCTGATGACCTAATGCTGTTTCAACTCTCAGCCCTCCCTTCGCATGAAAACTCTGGTCACATTTCACCTACATACCCAGACTGTGGAAATGAACACCTCTGGTTTACCATGAATCTCAAAAGAAAACATACAAATCACATTACTATACTCACAATACTATAATCATGTATCTTCAGTTAATTATATGACATACACTGTGACATACACTTCATTTAATTCATTGCATGTTTGAATTTCTTTGTTGTAAATGCTTAAAAAACTCTTTCTTGCCCTTTTTGACAGGTCAACAAACTCTCCGTTCTTGCAACCTCTCTTCTACTCTGATAAAATGCCTCAGTTCTCCAGCAGCAAGTGTTATCTCCTTTGACCCTTTTCTGTCCAGAGAGACCTGCTTTAGTACATGTGTTATTATTATTATAACTCCTTGTGTGTTTCTCTGTGTGCATGCTTATGTCTTGATAAGAAGCTTATCTGTCTGCAATAACGCTTTGCTTCTGAATGTTTTAGTGTGGATCCTGTAAAATTATTATTCTTATTATTTTGTTAAAATAATTTTTGTTACTTTTAAACAGTCCTTGAAGCAAAAAGCAAAAACTACCTTTTACAGTGACTCTTTTTCTGCAGCTGTGTGAAAAAGTATTCATTTCTTGTTCTGATTAGAGGCCTCTGCTCAGTCTGTAACAAGTGTTCTTTTTATCTATTTTGTGGAGTTCTGTATGACATCAACACAACAAAACCAACAGCAGAAAGGTTTCCCTTTGCAACCTTCTTGCGTTCTTATCTACTTGACTTAATTCTGTTCAGGCCTCCTCCTGCGAGGATCTGTGTGTTTCCGTACTGATTTGTGCTTGCTTCTGGGCCTGTGAGTGAACATGTATGTGTGACCTTCGTGGGTGTTGCTGTGTGTGTGTGTTACCTTGTGTCTGCATCACTTAGTCTTATTCTTTATAGCACAGGGTTAACTGAAAATGTCATACAATAACTCAACGACAGTTTACTAAAACACGTGTCTTATATGTCTGCTTATGAGTTTAAAATGCCATAAAAATTAAACTAATCTAGGGTCAAACACCAAGGGATAAAAAGTGTACCATCACACCCTGCTCTCAGCCCTGTGCCAAAGGCAACTTACCATATGTTGTTTTGGTGTGTTATATGTGTGTATATGTGTTGTAAAGGTTTTGCAGCAGTATAAGTCTGTTTTCAACATAAAAGTCCTGCATACTTCGACACCTCTTTTGGCTGGGAGTGTTCAGAAAACAATAACAACTTCAATAACAACAAAAGTAGCAATTAAGCAACTAAAAACAACGTTTCACTACGTCAAACTCACTCTGGTCATCAGATTCCAACGTGTCACACACAAGAAAACAGTTCTTAGCTTTATAACCGATGTCAATTAAATCCTGCAGATTTAAACGGTTGTTAAGGTTAGTTTTTTGTTGTGGGTTTTATGCTTAGCGTTTCTAAGTTCTAGTTGGAACGGTTTCTTTTCGCAACTAGTATAGTTTAAACTGTTTAGTTTATTTACTATCCTGTGCTTGGACGACCTTACACTGCACTAAAACCATAGATATACGGAAGGATCTGTGTTCGGATATTCTCGGAAATGGCCCGCAATGATCCTTAAAAAATCACAAAATCTGGATACTTATCTTCGGCAGATCCAAAATAAATGTCAAAAGGTTTGATTTGATTTCGATGTACCCACTTAACAATTGGCCGTTTGCGACCTTTGCTGATTTTGATTCCGTAGACAACTGAGGACACTTTGTCTGTTATCAAATGAGGTCAAGTCTACTTGGGCATTAGTTTACGGGCGAGAGTACCGGTCCCGGACCCTCCTTTCCCGGCTGTGGGGGCAAAAGTATAGTACAAGACTCTGTCTCCCACTTGGAGTTCATCATGAGAAGCCTTCTGGTCATAGTACGCCTTGCGTCCCTCAGCAGACCTTTCCAGGTTTTGCTGGGCAAAAGCAAAAGTGTCACGGAGGTGTACATTCAAGTCTTTCATGTATTGTTGAGTGATGTAGGCTGTTGCCATAGTGGTGTCGCCTGGTTGGTACAACAGGTGTAGAGGGAGAGTCATTTGTCGACCGGTCATCATCTCGAAGGGAGAGATGCCAGTTGATGTGTATGGAGTGGCCCTAATGGCCATGAGGACCAAAGGGAGTTTCACATCCCAGTCCTTGTGATTTGCGGCTACATATTTCTTCAAAATATTCACCACCGTTCTGTTTGCTCTCTCTACTTGTCCTGAAGATTGTGGGTGGTAGCCAATATGGAAATCAGCTTTGATGCCAAACGTCTTCCACAGTTCTTTCATCACTTCACCTGTGAATAATAATAATAATAATTAATTCAATTTATAACGCACTTTTCATTACTGAAAATCTCAAAGTGCTACACATACATTGAATGCTACACACATTCATAAACCGGTGGCGGCAGACTACCATGCAAGGTGCTTTCCAGTCCTACCGGGAGCAACTCAGGGTTAAGTGTCTTGCCCATGGACACAACGACACATGGTGCGGGTCCCGGGAGTCGAACCGCCAACTTTCCGATCGGGAGACAACTGCCATTACCACTACACCACGGCCGCCCTTAAAGTGAAGTGTGTACCTTGGTCTGAGTTCACCCTAAGGGGAAGTCCAAACCTGGAGAATACATGATTCATTAGCAAAATAGCAGTTGTTTGTGCTGTGTCATTAGGAGCTGGCAGGCATTCTACCCATTTGGTAAATGCACAGGTTACGTGAGAAAATATTTATTTCCTCTAGAGCTCTTAGTGAGTGGTCCCACCCAGTCAAATTGGATGTCAGACCATGGAAATGAATGCCTCTGCTTTGCAGTGGTGCTCTGTGGAGTGGTCTGGTAGGCTGAAACTGTGCGCAAACCAGGCACCCGTCAATGTAGTCTTTGACATCCTTTTTCATACCAGGCCAATAGGCAATTTGTTTCAATGCCGTCAGCATGGCTTTCTCTCCTTTGTGTCCTGCGGATGGGAGATCATGGGCATGAACTAACATCACCCCCCTGTGGCCGTGGAGAACCACGAACACTGGTGAGGACGCTGGTCCATGGGCAAAAGTTAGGATGCCTTTGATTAGTTTCAGCTGTGAGCGCAGATGATAGAGTACCCTGAGGTCAGGATCAGAATCCAGCTCGTCTTTGGATGGAGTATTATTGTCAGGGTCATTCAGGTACAGCATCATGGACTTGATAGCAGGGTCCAACTTCTGCAGTTGGACGATGTCTGTGTCAGTCAGTGCAGGTCGTACAGAGACTGCGTTGTCGGCAGGTCTGGCTGCGGCCTGTGCACGTGTGACTGCCATAACCTCGACAGTAGGTTGTATTGGCAGAGTCTTGATCAACCAGGAGGGGTCAAAGGACAATAGCTGACCCTTATCGGCTCTTTCCTTGGCTAAAGAGTCTGCAATGTCATTGTAGTACTTGTTATCGCCTGGGACTCTTGAATGTCCTGGAACCTTTTTCCAATAGATCTGTATGTCGTGTAACGTCACCAAGTGATCACACGCCATGAAGAGCTCCTTGTGTTTGACCGCCTTCCTGTCGCTTGTGAGAAAACCGTTCTGTTTCCACACAGCGAGATGACAGGCGAAACTCAACCGAGCATAGTTAGAGTCAATACAGATGACTAGTGTCTTGATGGAATGTTTTACAACCAACTGGAGAGCTATTAGGATACCTGCAATCTCAGCGTACTGAGAAGTCTGAGAGCCTAAGCTGTAGCTGAAAGTGCTCTGCTGAAGGTCATGGAGGAGGACCCCTCCAACACCTGCCCTGCAGATGTTGTCGTTGCGGAATGCAGATCCATCCACGTACAATGTTGTCATACCCTTACAGATATTATCCTCAAAGAAGTGGTGATTCGGATCCTCCGTCACCAAGGTTCGTTCCTCAGCTGGCGGTAGGGTGGCCGGCACATCTTTTGAGCATTCCTGGCAGACTGCCAAGTCAGTACCCAAATGTGACTTCTTATTTTGACCATAGCGGATGTCTAGGTCAAAACTCTGAAGCGCCATGAGCCACGTTGCAACACGAGAGTTTGTAACCACACCATCTCTGATGCGTTGGCTGTTCAGGAAAGTCACCGGCTGGTGGTGTGTTTCAACAATGATTTTCTGTCCCCCAATGTAGCTGGAGAAATGTTTTACTGCCCACACCGTGGTCAGTAAAGCTTTCTCACAGTCCGAGAATTTCAACTCGGGGCCTGCCATTGTCTTGCTGGCGTAGGCCACTACACGTTTGTCTCTGTCGTGTATTTGGTACAGACCTGCACTCATGCAATGAGCTGAAAAGCCCACTTCCAAGTGAAACTCCTTGTCATAGTCTGGGTAGAATAGACATGGGGCTGACTTGATCCTGTCTATAAGAGCGTCCATCGCCTGCTGTTGTTTGTCAGTCCAGACAAACGGAACGTCTTTCTTCAGGAGTATAGTCAGAGGTTTAGCCAGGTCTGCATAGTTCTCTATGAATTGGTTCGAGTAATTACACACGCCAAGAAAACGTTGCAGTTCTCTGAGATTGGTGGGGACTTTGAGATTGTCAAGGCCTTGGGTACGAGTCAGTTGTGGTTGTACTCCGTCTGGACCTACAAGTAGGCCAACGTAGTCCACTTTGGATCTGAACCACTGGCATTTTGACAATGAAATCTTAGCACCAGCAGTTGTTGTCAGTTGATTCAGAACGTGGTCGATCTCAGCCAAATGTGAATCCAGTGTTGGCTGCCTCAAAAGGACATCGTCCACGTAAATCAGTGTCCCACGCTTGTGGGCGTCTGGACATGCTTTGTTCAAAAAGATGTTGAACTCTGCAGGTGAGTTAGCGTAGCCAAATGGACACCTGTTAAAGGTGTATTGACGACCACCAAAAGTGAAAGCAAGTTTGTACTGGTCCTCGTCACGCACGGGGATGGTCCAAAAACCAGAGGCGATGTCGAGGGTGGAAAAGTACTTACCATTGGTGACCTTGGGCAGTTCCTGTTGGAGCTGGGTCATGGGCCACCTGGATAAGGGAACTTGTTTGTTCAGCTTTCTGTAGTCAATGGTGAGTCTCCATTTACCATTTGGTTTTAACACTGGCCATAAAGGCGCAGAGTAAGTGCTGTTACAGTATCTGATGATACCTTTTCCCAACAGGTCATCAATGATTTCTCTGATAGGTTCATGAGCTGCCAGAGGAATCTTGTATTGTCTGACGAACGCAGGTGGAGCGTCAGGTGGGGTTGGGATGCTCACTTTGTGGATCGTGGTCAACCCACAATCCATAGAGTCAGTCGAGAATGATTTCTCGTATTTTAAGAGAACTTTGCGAAGCTTGTCCCTTTCTTCATCAGTTTTCAGGGCGTCGGCCTGAGCGACCACCTGTTCAATCTGTGAAGCAACCGAGGTGGGTTCTTGTTCCTTGGGGAGCTCCATTGAGACCCTTTCAGTGTCGTAAAACCTGTCTACAGGTATGGCACTATAAGTTCAAAGGCCAAGACTTTCCTCTCCGTTGAAACCAAACCTAATGACTGGGTCATGGCCGGACTCACTTGGGGAGAAGAGGGTTATGGCCTGTGTTGGTTTTGTGAACAAGACTCGCCCCGCGTGATGATGTGGAAACAAGTTTTCTGGGAGGCCTCCCAGAAATGGAACGCTAAGTTCAAAATCATGGAAATCAGTAGAGATCAACCATCCTAGCTGCGTGTTTCTTGGGATCAGTACCTCGTCTGTGCCTGTGTTACACACAGCAACGGACGTGGTTCTGTAGTCGAGGTCCACTTGGCATGTGGCCTCCACGGACAGTCCTAAGTCGAGAAACGTAGGAGATGGTTGAAAACAAGCCTGCTGTCGGCTAATAACCTGACCTTTCACAATGTGAATTGTCACCATTTGGTTGTCAGCCCGAGGTGGTACTGTGGTGTCATGACTGCTAGCAACCTGGCAGACCTCTGGGATGGTTTATCCAACCTTAAGATTTTCTGTAGTTAACACAGGAGAATCTTTCCCGGCCGTGTCCAGTGACCACAGTACCTCGTTGTTGACGTTTACAGAGACACCCAATCTTACCAAAACGTCAGAGCCTAAATAGGTTGCGTGTGGTAAGTTTGTGACTACTAGGAACGGGTGGACCAGTCCTCGTTGGTTCCAGGACAGTGACAGGTAAACGACTACTCTCGCGGTCATTTCCTAATCACTGTCGGGATCTAAAGGAAAGCAAACAGACTTTCTGAGCCGTATAAGATCCTCCTGCTTACGAAACAGGGTTTCATAGAAAGCTCGGCTGATCGCAGACCTCTCTGGCCATGGGGACAACACAGCATCATCGGTGTGGGATCCCTGGATCTCTACACCGTTCCCTACCTGCGGTAGGTAATGTCCAGTGAGTGCTGAATGTTTCAGCTCGCATAGGAGGCTCACCCGTGGTGTCTCTATTGCCTCACCTGTTGTTGAAGGTCCACTTACCGGGCTTGCGCTCTCGGATGGGCGTTCCCTAATGCCTTCCGCAGTACCTGCGGTTACACAGTCTGTATCACCCAGTGGAGGCATATCAATTGGCAGTGGTCTGCTCACTGTAGCCCACAATGTCCGATCACCATAATTTATAATCGCCTCAAAGCGATTGATAAAATCCTGGCCGACCAGAAATGGGATGGAGTCCACCATAGACACATGTACCGGATGGTAAATTGTCGTCTCGCCAATCTGCATGTGAACCATGGCTATAGCTGTCAGGGTTGTTCCCATTTCTGAGAGTCCCCGCAACTCTATAGCACATTCTGTCAGGGATATTTCTCTGTCAACACTGTGAGCGGCTGTTCTCAGCTCCTCGAACAGTGTGGGTGACATAATGGATATGTCGGCACCACCGTCCAAGAGGGCGTCTTGGGTGAGGACCCCTTCTAACGTGACTGACAGGTAAGCCTTCTTGGCGGGCCCCTTTCTGTAAAGGTTGCACAGGAACCTCTTATAGCACGTAGGTTCTTTCCGACGTTATTTACGTCTACCACTGTCAGTGTCATGGTGAACTACCTGAACCGGCAGTGCAGTCACACACGTGTCCAAGAGACAGTTTGTGACGAGTCATCGTCTACGGTCAGCGAGGTATCCCCCTTTATCTCTGATAAGGGGTTCTCAGGCTCTGTAACAATGATGTCAGGGTCACAGTCAATGTCATGTTGACCAACATTCGCTGGCCTGTCAATGGTTTGACTGTCAGCGCTCTGAATGTCAGTGTCATGCCGACCAATGTCTTGTTGACCGTCAGCAATAGTGGCATTGCTGTCATCTGCGTGCTCTGAGTTACTATCAACGACAGTACCGCACAACGCATCAGGCTTCTTATCCTTGTTAGCAGCCTGCAAATTTCCTAACAACTGACGTATGACCTCGGTCTCCTCTGAACTCAGAGGTTTAGGACCATTCTTCTGGGGCTTGCGTGGCCTATTGCCCGTCTCGGACACACTTTTCCGAGGTGCCTCCATCCGATGTGCAGGAGGAGCAGCACCCTTGGTTGAGGGTTCCCTCTGGGAGCCCCTGTTGCGTGAGTCAACCTGCTGACCATACTTTGCAACATTAGGACGTGCACCCCCCTTTTGATATCTCTGCCCACCCTACTGTCTCGACCTGAACCACCTTGGCTCACCAGTAGGGCGAACATCACCATCTCGAGGTGCTCGATGGGCGTCCTGCTTCGTCTTGTCGACACCAGAAGAAGGAGCAGACGTTCGCGCTCCTTCTAGCTCCAGCGGTCGGAACAAGCCCGATTCACCTGGAAATGCCTCTACGTGAGTCCTACGTTTGCTGTATGCCTCAAAAACACGTACGGCATACTCCAACACTTCCATGATGGTATTCCTGTTGCCGTTGGCCATGATTTCAACCGACGTACCTATCTCAGGATGCAAGTTTTCGATGAAGAGACACTTAAAATGTCTCTCCTCCTCCATCCCAGGTTCGTTCCGATTACCAAAGTAAGCTTGGAAGAACCTTTTGTAGTAGACCTGTGGATGTTCGTTGCGACCTTGCTTGACCTTCACCGCAGCTTGGAAACCATCGAGTCCCATGCGAGGTGAGAATTTCGTGATAAGAACATCACAGAGAGGGTTGTAGTCGTTTCTTGTGTCTACCGGTTGACGTTCAATAAGGTCTTGCACCTCCCTGCTAGAGGTGAGATTGATAAGAGTGATTCTATCGGCCACCGTAACATTGGAGAAGCGATCTAGCTTCAACTCCAGGTTTTTCAGGTAGGCCTTGGTTTCAGTCGAACCCAAGTCTCCTGGTTCAAAGCGTTGAATATATTTAGACAGCTTATGGAGTTGGTCTATTGACAGAGGCATCCGATAATTTTTATCGAACACACCCGGCGCCACAAATGGCACACAAGGCCAGGGGTACCCAGGTCCCATCCATGGATATGCACCTCTGAACGGGGGTGGGTGCTCAGGCGCGGATGGGTGTGAGGGAGGTGGAGGCCCAGGAGGGGATGAGGGCAGACCAGCAGGTGTGGGTGAAGCTGGTGGTGGTGGAGGGCGCAGGATGAAGGCTTCATTTTCTTGATGATGGCCTCCACCTCACTCTGAACAACTTCATCAAAGCTGTTTAGGGTCCCAGAAAGCAGACGGGTGGGTGGCACACTGAGAACGGGGAGGTTGTGGAGCTGAGATCTGATGGTGTCAACTTTGGTTTTAAAAGATGAAAGAAACAGGTCGCATTTTTGAGCAGAGTCCTCAAGAGTTTGCTTAATGGGATCAGTGCTTTAAGTGGGCCGGAACTCACCGGTACCCAGTTCCGCCACTTCTAAAATTTAACCCTGACAGTACCGGGACTTTTTTTAAGCGTAAGGTGCGTTCCGGAACTTATTTTCGTCTTCTCCACTTGAAAGACCCGTGGCAGATTAGAATGCATCATTTCCCCCGACTGGATTTCAAGAAAGAGTAATGCATCTTCACAACAATAAAACATCTTTGGTGGAGCGCGTCATTTTGGCCAATCACAACCTCAGGATAGACAGGGGGAGGAGACGACAGCGAACTCTGTAAAAAAACAAAAACAAACTTTGCAGCGCGACAGAGCGCGAGGGAAGCGGAAGTAACTCCTCCAACGTGTGGGTAAAGTTAATATTTTTATACATGCAGTGGAGTGTAACCATTGTTTAGTAAAATGGCATGTTGTGTTACAAATAAAACTAAATAAAAATTAACAAAATAACAGTCAATTGCACCCCTAAAGCCACTGAGATAAAGTATCACATTAATTTAATTACCACAGGAGTGAATTTAAAAACAGGATGATGTCTATATGAACTAGTTGAATGAGGTGTCTCTAAAATATCCTGATTCATGATCAATAATAATTTAAACAATTTTTTAATCTGTCCACAGGACCTGACTTTATTTTGTTAGATGTCTCTAAAATAGTTAGTGAATCATGTTTACATGTAGGTAAACATAGATGTTTAACAACTTGTTAAAATACACAAGAATGCAGGAAATGGCATCTACTTTATTCAAAATTTCTGGCAAAACATCTTCACCAGCATATTTAAGAAACTAGTTTTTACTGTTAGTAAGTAAGTTTTATTTATATAGCACATTTCACAGACATGAGAGTCACATAGTGCTTTACAAAAGGAAAAATAAAATCACAGAAGTACTATACAAAAAGGTAAAACATAACAAACTCTAAAATCAATGTACAAAATTAACCAAAAGCCTGTCTGAAGAGATAAGTCTTAAGTTTTTAAATGCATCTGTTGACTCGGAGCAGCGCATTGTTAGCAAAATGTTCTGCTGTATTTGACTTGCTGCTGTTGTTGGTTGTTAATTTTTTGGTTGACACAATCTTTCCTATTTATGTCCTCATTAAATTAGGTTAGTAAATGACTTTTACCTGAAGCATGTTAAAAAATTACAAAATCTTTCGGGGGGGGGGGGTTGGCGCAACGTTTGTCACCTTTTTCATCCCTTCTGAGTTTGCAGGTATGCATATTATTATGACTTTAGGGAGGGTACCGGCACTTATTTTTTTCCACTTAAAGCACTGAATGGGATTAAGCAGACGAGTGATTGTGGAGAAGAGCTGTTTAGAGTTTCCAGGGCAGGCGTTGATGATGTTAGAATAATATTTGATGTGCACTCATAGACACCCCAAGGTGTGCCGTGGCCGGGGTTCGAACCTGGGTCCTTCGGATCCCAAGTCCGATTCCCCTGCCACTAGACCATCTTGGCCCCATAGCGATCAGCTCCTTCAAAATAAGCACAAACAAGCGACTCGCTCTTTCAAAAAAAAGCCCAGCTGGCAACCCATCCCATTGTGTAAAAAAGGCCGTTTTAAACAGTATAAACATATTTATTATGGCATTACATATAACCAGCAAAATTATACATTAAAGAACGTATTCAGTCTAAAAAATAAAAATACATTTTGGTTTTGGTTTGTCATGTGTACAAATTAAAAAATAAAATTAAAATTAAACTGCAAAGTCAACAAATCAACTTTCTTTATACTGTACTGATGCTCAATGAAGCAGGTAGAAAAAAAACAGCATACAGGCAGGAAAAAAACTTTGATTTCTTAAAACTCTGTTTAAAAGTCTCCCATCTGTGGTCGGATCCAGTCTTGAAGCGCACGCTCTTTCTCCCAATCTTTATTATATTTTTTCCATATCTACCCCACTTAGAGCTCATATTAGCGTTGTCTTGTCTAGACAAAGAATAAATAACAGAGACAAAGAATAAAGAACAATGTTGCATTCGTGTGTAGTCGGATGTCCCGTGAAGATACACAATTTTTAATTTTAAACTCACTTTGAAAGTAATTTTCATTAATTTATCATTTTGTTTGCTAAAAACTAACATAGTTGAATGATACAAGATATTTATGTTGTGTCACTATATGCAAAGTTCAAAAATGATGTCACAATACCTTTAAAATAACTTCAGGAGTTCGGCTCTGTCGCTTGCGCCAACTGCACCTGAACGTAACATCCGCCTTGACGTAACATACGTGGAAGGGGGGCGTGACAAACTACCTACCACTCGCATTACTGCTCGACTGAAAAACAAGCACAAATAAGCGACTCAATGTCCGCGAGAAGCCCAAAAAACCGCCACAAGCGGCTGACCAAATTTGAAAGCGACTCCAGGAAAAAACAGACCCAATGCCGCTTGAAATAAGCGGACTTGGCAACTATGGTAACGTCAATATGTTTTACAGAAAAAAAAACACTTTTAATAAGTTTTGTGGCTGATGCTCAGCTCCAACCAAACCAAATTAAAGGTGAATACCTGTAACTCTGACATAACCGTTGTATTGTTCTTAGGGTCAGTCGGCCATGGTGGCACTCCTAAACAGTCTGACTCAAAAACAGGCTAAAAGACAAAATGTAACATAAATTATAAGGGACCACAAAACAGACTGACTCGTTTGTGTTTGTATGTTCAGGAGTTTAACAGCCCGACCCTTTTTAAACACCAGTTTCCACTCGTCTGTTATTTTAAAGTTTGACACTGTCTGTAGGCTCGTTGCACTTAGCTGCAGCAGAATATGAAAATGCATGTGACATCCCTTCTATATATCATGAATAACTCTGAATAACTCTGCAATGTGGCAAAGAAAAGGCAAGCATGGGCTGTAAGTGTGTGACGCAACAAACAGCCACATCACATCTGATCCGTATGAAAACCCTTCCTCACTTTGACTCTGTGCAGATGTTCCATTCATGTTCATTAGGCTTTTTATCTCCTAATGGATGAGCGGTGCAGACACGTTGATGTTTGGATTCAGACGTTAAAAAAGGAGTAAAAGCAGGAGTATTATGTTTGTGTGGGATATGAAGCATCATGTAGCCTAAGAGCTCCTGCTGATATCAAATAAAGACACTTCCTTCCTTCTCAGTGTGACTGAACAGTCACTAAAGCTTGGATGATTATAAAAGGCTTCTGAAAAAAGAAAGCTTTAAGAATTTAAAGAAACAGATAAAAAAAAACAATTTTTAGGCAAATGAGTTGTGATACATGCGTTTTGAAATCACCAAGATGATGACTGCTAGGACTGCTTTTCGCTTAAAAATAATGTTATATTCCACATATGTCAAACTCAAGGCCCGGGGGCCAAATGTGGCCCCTTGTTGACATCTTATCTGGCCCCCAAGATATTTTAAACGCAAAATACTTTTTTCACTTGAATTTTTTCAATAATCTTTGATTATGATGTCAAAAGAGGAAGAGAACATCAAATGAGACCAAGCAAACTCTTGTTGAGGAACCTGCAACCAAGAAAACATGTTGGGGATGTGATTTGATCTGATGTAGATTCTGAAACTGACCCTTAGTTTGAAAAAGTTTTTAATTTTGGCCCCTTTTGTGAGTGGGTTTGACACCCCTGCTATATTCTAACTTTCATAACATTTAAACACACATGAGCTACAAAACACTGTGAGCTCTGAATCTGATGTTCTGGATTTGATCTGAACTGAATTTGATACATCTGAACTGGGTTTGTGTGGAATCTGATTTTTTCACTACTTCTTGTATACACAGGGTCCCAGTTACATCCAATAAAAATACAAATTTTAAATAAAAACTGTGATAAGATCCAAGACATGAACTAAGAATTATGTTAAACTAAGAATACACTCAGCACTAATGGTACGAAACAATACGCCAAACAACAGCAGCACGAACATGAGTCTGTGTGAGCAGATGAGGACAAATGAACACAGCAACATGAAATAAATCAGCAGCATGAGATCAGCAGCACAGATCAACAATCAAGTGGCATCACAGTGATCTTTTCACAGTGATGATCCTGACCAGGGGTTCATATCTTCCGAACAAAAAAACAAAACGATGGACTTATTTGGTCAGTTGGTCCCTCAACACAACTGATAACATTTCTTCAACAAGAAGACAGGCTGTAGGTGAGCTGATTGTCCTGTTGTCATGCACACATCTGGATATCTCATCCACTTGAAGACTTGATGATGTGTCTATCTCTGCTGTCATCTGTGGATCTTAAAGCTCCACTGACATCATCTTTTGACTTTCCAAAAAATGTCACAACATATATAAATATTAAGATTGACCTCTGACCGTTTTTGCTAAAATAATGTTAAATGAATGACATTTCCTCTCAAAATAGTTTAAAATTAGCGCCGTTTTTTTAGACCGTAAATCCGGATTTTCCGGTCACGTGAGCATTCCTGTTTCTGACGTCACGTCCGATACTGAACTCTGCTCAAACGACAAAAATATAGACGCATCCGTCGAATTTAGCCATTTAAAACTACATTATAGCGATTTGGCTTCGCTATAATGTAGTTTTAAATGGCTAAATTCGACGGATGCGTCTATATTTTTGTCGTTTGAGCAGAGTTCAGTATCGGACGTGACGTCAGAAACGGGAATGCTGACACGTGACCGGAAGATCCGGATTTACGGTCTAAAAAAACGGCGCTAATTTTAAACTATTTTGAGAGGAAATGTCATTCATTTAACATTATTTTAGCAAAAACGGTCAGAGGTCAATCTTAATATTTATATATGTTGTGACATCTTTTGGAAAGTCAAAAGATGATGTCAGTGGAGCTTTAAGGACGCATATTTAATTGGATTTATGAAAACTGGTTCCTTCTTTTTGGATTCAGCTGGTTGCTGGTTTTATCTACAATTTAAGGAAGTTCGTCTGCACATTGAGACCCGACCACGCTGCTTGCCTTTGTGATGGCTTGGTTCTTGCCTGTGTACCCAGACTCAGTTGCCTTGGGCAGAATGGATCAGGGGATTTTTACACAGGTACGTTCCATCGGTGTGTGGCCAAATAATTTGGACATTTTCAGAATCTTTTTGGACCAACACAGACTCAAGGCAGATGTCATTATGTTCTGTCTGTACTCAAAACAACTGTGTGATATCTAATCTGGTTCCCCGGCTGGCCTTCAAGGCCACCTTATCTGAATACGCCTGGAGGACATGTAATCTGATGCTCAAGCCCCGCCCATCTGGGAACTCCACCGTCAACCAGAGTGAACCAGCTGAATAAACATTCTGTCATCATTTCAGGACTCTTGGATCCTCATTAGCGTTGACGTGGCCATTCCCCGACATCCTCGAGAATGTTTATGGATCTCATCGGAGGAGCTGTTGATTATTCCATCCTTATCAGAACTCTTACAGTGACCTTGAGAGCTTCTATGAACATTGCTCATCGTTCTCGGTGTCTCCCTCCCTCTGCAGACTGTCTACGTCACTATGTGCTTATTTGTGCGAGGTGTTTTTGAATATTATAATTTTTTTCTCAGGCATGAAGAAAGATTTTAATAGGATTTTTTTTGCCTCCATTTCCTAACGTGTCTAATTTCATTACTTTTTGTCTGTCCAACAGATCTCACTTGTAAATGAGTCTTCTAGGCTCAATGTGACTTATCTGTTTAAATAAAGGTTGAATGAATGAAAAATGAGTCCAACAGCCTCAGCGTAGAATCTTGTTGCGATAACAAAGGGTGAGATGGAGGAAGAGGAGTGAGGAGGAAGAGGAGTGAGGAGGAAGAGGAGTGAGGAGGAAGAGGAGTGAGGAGGAAGAGGAGTGAGGAGGAAGAGGAGTGACACCTTTTCCATCTCAACTCCACAACATTTGTTTTATTTTTCATTCATCAAAGTTTGACACCAGCTGATCAGTTTACTGACCAACAACAACTTATTAACCCTTTAATGATCAGAATCAGTCACTGAATCAGTTCATTACAGGGAGTTTTATGTCATAACACATGAATATTCATCTGAATGAAGAGAACAAAGTTGTCTTTGAAGTTTTATTACAAAAATAATCAAACTAAAATCAACAACAATAATAAACAAACGATAACAATGAATCAATCAAGGGTCAATTATCTTATTTAAAGGCTAAATTGACTATTTGAGCAGGAATTATTTCAGTTTTACATGCGCAGGAATTTAGACAAAGTTTGACTATTTTAATAAATAGTTACTTTGGATTTGGTTGAAATAAGTTATTTAATGTGATTATATAAAGTGATTTATCATCACTGCAAGCCAGGAAATGATTTACCAAGTTGTATCAGCTAAAAATACAATACAATACAATACAATGCATCTAAAAAATCTAAGTCTGGTCCTATGGACATTCAAAAAACAAAACAAAGCAAAAAAAAAAAATGTAGAAACGTTTCGTCTTTCGTCCGAAAGACTTCCTCAGTCTGAGTTGCTGTATTCAGCTCAGTCTTATAAATAGCACCCTCTCACAGTGTTACACAACCAGTTGGCTGATGACAGCCTGAAACCAGCTGCTCACATGATCAAGGAGGGCCATCAGCCTAACGATGGATCATAAGCACCCTGATGGTTGTTTGCTATTCTACATTTTTTTTTGCTTTGTTATGTTTTGTTTTTTGAATGTCCAGAGGACCAGACTTAGCTTTTTTTCAGATTTTTCTACCTGGATTATTGAGCAGCATCAGGGTATAATACAATACAATACAATACAATACAACTTTCTTTATAAAGCACTTTAAAACAACACAGTTGGCCAAAGTGCTGTACACTAACACAAACAAGCATAAAACTATAAACTAAAAAAAATACCATAAAAACGTCACAACCAGACCAAGAGTTGCATGATGTGACCAGGTTCTGCTCCTTACCGGGTCAGTGCTGCGAGCACCAGGTCACTCGTCTTTCTGGGGTTCTCTGGTGGATCAGACCAGGACAGACCATGAAGAGGACTCTCTGGAAACATCTGCCCAGAGGAAGCTGAACGTGCTGCTCCATCCTCCAGCAGCTTCTCATAGATGTGGAAGGATGGCAGCTGGATCCTTCTTCCAAATTATTCTTTATTTGTTGCTGCAGTCTCTTTAAAATAATCCTCCTCTGATTCCATTCTAGACAGTTTGGGGAATAGAAAACTGTCCATTTTTGCCTTTTGGGCACTTTTCAAATATTTATCAAAACTTTCAGTAACTTGAATCTTCACTTCCAGTTCGGAGGTTCATTTCCTGTTGTGAGAACAGATTTAAAAAAAAAAACTCAATTTAATCATTTATTTATTTTAATTAGTTGCGTTTTGTGAGGAAAATATCACAACAACCACATATTAAAGAATATTAACTTAGATGAAAAAGAAATTAATGTGATATTTTCTTGGGGGTGCGACGGGGGTGCTATGTCTTTTTCAGGGGGTGCTCTAGCGCCCCCCTGGTGCCGCCCCTGGGCCGGGTGGAGCCATTTAATTATATCTATATATTATATTATTTATATTACATCTATATCCATTTTGCTCATGAGATTTGATGCTTACAGCTGGTTGGATCTTCTACAGTTTGCTGAAATATTTTCCAATTCCTTGAACTGTGTCTGGCCCTTGTGGAGATCTTTCACTTTGAGCTCCTGATGTACAGGTCTTCACTCCCTGGTTAACCTTCAAGACAACTCTTGGTCTTCCTTCTCTTGGAACTGCCACCTACAGCATCCTTCACAAGATCACCAAACCAAAATAGAAACCCAATGCAGGCATGTTCCTGTTTTTGATTTTCTACATCTGCCTTATAATCTGTCTGTTTTGCTACTTTGATATCTTTGTTTTAACTTGTTAAAAAAATCTGTATTTCTCTCTTATGTTTGTCTATTGTTGATTGTTCAAGGAAAATCTACTGTTGTTGTTGTCATCATTCTTTAGTTTGTAGACAGGTCTCTATTGTAAATGAGTCCTTGAGGCTCAATGAGATTAACCTGACTAAATAAAGGTTGAATGAAAAAACATATTTACAGCCTTAAAGTGCGACTAAACCCAAAATTAACTTTTTTTAGCTGATAAACTCCCTAGAATGTGTTTAAAATGTTATCTAGCACTATGGCTGTGTTTATTCTCACATAATTGTGCATATCTGTGTAAATTGGCAATATTTGGCAATATTTGGTCTAAAAATGTGTTTACGGTAGTTCTATGGGTTGAACTGGTGGATTACACCTTAATTTTCTTATTTGTGCAAACGCTCATGTGTGACATGTCTGCTCATGTGTGATGTCACACAGGTGGTTCAAGCAGAGCCAATCCCCTGCAGAGATGAGAAGTGCATACCTTATATGGAAGTGCTGCATTTCACTCCTGACAAGCGGTTTTATTTTTATTTTCATTTTCATTGTTTTAGGCCTTTGGTTTTGGATGGAATGGGTGGAATAGATAAATACATCTACATGTTTATTCTTTGTTGTTGCTTGGTGTATGTTGTTGGCTAGAGGTTTAATTTGTTTTAGGTTGTTGCAGGTGGAGGCGTGAACAAAAGCACAACTCTACCTCCACCCCTCCTTGTCTCTCGACACGCCCATTTTCAGGGAGATTTTGGAAGGAGGAGTTACAGATCCACAGGGGTTTAGTCTCACTTTAAGCTACGCTCTGCCTCTCTCAATCCTTACATCTCTTACCTGGTCTCCTTGGTCTGCTTCTATGCCCTGGAATGTTTTAGTCATCTACCCTCCGACCTGTGAAAGAAAGAAGAAACCAGTAAGAACAACTGATCGTCTTTCTGGACAATAATACTGTACATCAAGAAACCATACTGACACTATCTCCTCTCCTGCAGCTCCGTGCAGTGTCCCAGTGATTCAACATTATATATAAAACACCTTTGCTCAGCTATTTGTTCTCTCGTGTCTTAGATAAGATCAATGGGTATCTTGTTCATTAAAAAAGTGATAGTTTGACTCCTAAAGTTACTGACTTGTAGATGTACATCCACTGAATACTTTTAGACACTTGTTGAGTGGTTCATGGGACATTTTGGTAGCAGTCACTTAAATAGACACACACAGGCAGGCAAACATCTAACCCTCCTTTCACTGTGGTGGAGGACTATAACACCAACGTGTGTCCCTTGGTACCGGTAATCAAAAGGGTGAAACGTGTGTGTATGACAATAAACTAAAGAATGCTGAAAATATCTTGCTCAAACAAAAAGTCCTATAGTGTGACAGAACAAGTTCCAACTTATGTGACATCTCCTTTAAAGATATTAAATAACAACAACAAAAAAAGTCCAATAGAACATTGTGCCAGAAATTATTGTAAATTTGAACTTCGGAATGAAAATGCATTCAACGATTTGTCCGTTTTGTATTGACTTCCAAGTGATTTAGTCCCTCCAGTAAATACAAACTAAATAGAAAAGCAGGTTTGTTGTGAATATAAAAAAAGTTTCCTTTATAATGAGTCAATCCAATTATTGATGCCTTACAAATTTATTAAATGGAATTTCATCTTTATAAAACCAGTTGAAGCCTTCATTGCATAAATTCCTTTTACTTGGCAGCAACAGCTACTGTATTTTATCTTTTGCTGGTGGGCTGTGTTCCTTTTCACTCTCTTTTTTTGGGCATACTACCACTTTTGGATCAAAGAAATGGTGTGAAAGTAGCAGGACTGAAAGTTGCATGCTCGGACATGTGCATCCTTTTGGCTCTGCACTAAAGCAAACATACAAACTGATCATGAAACTGCAGCCTGCTGTTGGTGAGAAGTGTTAAATGATAAAACTGCAGCTTCTTCCTCTCAGTTACAGCACAATGAAATGTATGAATAATACATGTCTACTACTTTATTAAAACACCCACGGCAACATTTACAGCGGCAGATGTTAGAAATTATAACAAGTCTTTCAGAATGAACATTTGTTGCTGGGCAAAAATAAATGACAAAATCATCCAAATTGCATTATTTTTCTTTTATTTTAGTTGAAACAGAGAGTTCTGGTGTGTGATTTTGTTTTGCCCCTCAAGCTGTTCCTGAACACTTTTTGCTGTAGAGCTCATTGAGCTCATTGTGTTGATGGGAAACATGTTGGGTTTAGAATTTTATTTAACGGTGGCTAAAGTGCAAAATCTGGATTTTAATGCATTTGAGATGAAACAGTTTTGTGTATAATTAAGTGTAGTGAACAATACAGTAAAGATTGTCCATCCATCATCATCTTAGACTCGTGCAGGAGTTGTAGGGCAGCACCTTGAGCATCGAGGCCCAAACATCTCGTTCCACATCCAGCTCATCTGAAGATGACAAGGCACTGCCAGGTCACATGACAGAGCGGCTTCAGATGTTATCAGTCCATTAAATGGCCGTTATTAGTTGTTATCATCCCCATATGTAGTGGTGAGACTGTTCCACCTACCTCCTAGTAGGTTTAAAGGTGCGTTATTTTCATTATTATCACTGATAATAGACAGCGTCTCACTGGGGTGAACCAGGAAGTGTCTTTTTTTTAAACTTATATACAGTAACCCTTTTTCTAAACCTAACCTTACACCTGACCCAGAGGACCAACCCTAAACTTAACCTCCTTACCCTTGTGCCTGAACCTAACCAAGACCCTTCACTCTAAACCTCACATCAACTTTACCAACTGCTGCTGTGCAGGTAGAAGAAAACCAGTAGCCCATTACTTGTCTAAGGAAAGTGAGGTTTGAAAATGGTGAAATTCCCTCAGTTGGCAAAAAACATTTAGAAATTAAAAAGGGATGTGTGTCAGTTCTAAATGTGAAGATGTCAACACTGTACAAAATGTACAGAAATGTATTTTATAGCCTACTACTGGGGTGGCAAGATGCCCCAGTGGCAACTCTTATTCTGTGTCACCCCCTAGAGCAGGGACAGTCAACTAAATGTCTCAGGGGCCACAGTCACTGACAGCCAAAAGCTCAGGGGCCGGACATCCAGTAGTTATTGTCATTAAGTTTGTTTTATGGTTTAAAATCTATTTTTATCACCCGCTTCAGATGTTATCAACCATAAAATGGCTCTTATAATTTATTATCATCCCCATACGTAGTGGTCAGATTGCCCATCCTGTACCTCCTAGAAGGTTTAAAGGTACGTTGTCACCGTTACAATCGATGACAGCAGGCTCCGTCTTTAGCTACGTGGTTAGGTTTAGAGAAAAGCCTCTGGTTTAAACATCTCTGGATCTTGTTCACGAATGAGGGAAAACTGGAGCGTGAGATCGATAGGCGGATAGGTGCAGCATCCGCAGTGAAGCGGGCGCTGTACCGGTCTGTCGTGGTGAAGAGAGAGCTGAGTCAAAAGGCAAAGCTCTCAATTTACCGATCGATCTACGTTCCCACCCTCATCTATGGTCATGAGCTTTGGGTTATGACCGAAAGAACAAGATCTCGGATACAAGCGGCTGAAATGAGTTTTCTCCGCAGGGTGTCTGGACTCTCCCTTAGAGATAGGGTGAGAAGCTCAGTCATCCGGGAGGGACTCGGAGTAGAGCCGCTGCTTCTCCACATCGAGAGGAGCCAGTTGAGGTGGCTCGGGCATCTGGTTAGGATGCCTCCTGGACGCCTCCCTGGTGAGGTGTTCCGGGCATGTCCCACCGGGAGGAGACCCAGAGGAAGACCCAGGACGCGCTGGAGGGACTATGTTTCTCGGCTGGCCTGGGAACGCCTTGGGATTCCCCCAGAGGAGCTGCTCCAAGTGGCTGGGGAGAGGGAAGTCTGGGCCTCCCTACTTAGGCTGCTACCCCCGCGACCCGACCCCGGATAAGCGGAAGAAGATGGATGGATGTAATTTAAGTTTAATGTTCCACACAGACTGTTAGGATGTGGTGCTCAGGAGGTGACCCAGGTGTGCAGATCCAAACTCTGGATGCACAACAATATGAGGATTTATTGAACAAAAAGTGCAGGACTCTACAGGTTGGCCTGGAACAGTACAGGAAAGCTCAAAACGTGCAGCAACGTGCACGAGGACCGACACCTACCAACAAACAATGCAGCTATTCTTAGGGTCACCTGAACACAGATGTTTAACTGGGGGACTTCATCACAGGGACTGGGAACACCTGTAGACAAACAAGGACCAGATGCTGAGCTGCAGAACACAGAGGGGCAGGAACCTGATCAAAACCAGTGACTAAATAAACACACAGACAAAAGTTACGTTTGTCTGACCTCAGGTGGTCGACTGATGAGACACAGACTCCGGAGTTCAAACGTAAGTGATTTATTTAGGAGAGTTCAGGGAAAAGAAGACGAGGTGACTTTGGGTAGATTTTTGAATTCTTGTAGAGAACTGTTTCTTACTTCTGGTTTGTGTTGCATGTCGTCCTGGAGAGGAGGGAGAAACGAGCTGTTTCCAGAAGAGGGTGAGGTGCGACCCCCAAGGGGTGAGTCCTGTCGGAGGGAGGAGCAGGTGGAATGTGTTTGCAGGAACAAGATGATGACGGGGTGAGACCACAAGGAGCGAGGAGCTCTCAGAAGACCCAGAGGAGCAGGACCTTAGAGCTTCAAGGTTCCCTGTTGTCATTTGCATCACGTGTGGTGCATGAGGTGGAACTAAACTGTGCACACAGGGTCCCAGTTACATCCAACAACAGCAAAACTATAAAGTCTAAAGTGAAACAGTCAATAAGGATCTGAGATATAAACTAAGAAATACTCTAAACGAACACCACGCTGAAAGATCTAAGATACACGCTAGTCACTAATAGTGCAAAACCACACACCGAACAACAGCAGCACGAACACGAGTCTTTGTGGGAGGAAGAGTACGAATGAATGAATACAGATGATCAGCATGAAATGATCAGCAGCACATATCACCAATCAAAGTTGCATTACAGTGATTTTTTTTAAAGGACATGGGAATTTCACATATTGAAGTTTCACAAAGAATGAATTTACCGACAGTCACTAAAGCTACCAGAAGTTAACGTTCCAGCGTCAGATGCACGTCTGACAGGAGTTTAAGTACATGGTGCAGGTGTGGAATGGTGGAGGATTGAAATGATCAGCAGCTGTGGAGAACACGTTGTTTCGGGGGATCTCGTATATGGTCAGATTTTGTGATTTGGTGCAGGCAGCTTCTTTTATTTGACTCTTTTAACCCTGAAGAGTTTCCTATTCAGCCACAATGTTCTGCTTTTACAGACACAGATTCCCAGATCCCACTTTCAGGTTTCAGCAGTTTGATTGATCTTTGATTCATACTGAAGCTCAATTTTTTAAATGTATTTTTCCTTATGGAAATAACACATCAACAAATCAAATCCAATTGAAAACGGTTCAGTTCAATTTGTGACAAAACTCCATTCACTGATGAAGCAGTTTGCAGAGAAGGAGCAGCAACAACACACTGAGTTAAACCCATCCTCTCATCCGCAGCAGAACAAAACTATTGATCAGCAACTTCACAGAAAGACTTTCATTTGTCTACACATAGTACTTTGTCTAGTTTTGTGAGTATTTTGGTGAAAGACTACAAAAAATACCAGGTGCAGTGAAGTATACGTTTCTCTGTTGTTGAGTGATTCTCTTTTAATTAGAGCGATATCAACCCCTGAAGGCTGGCACCGACTTCCTGTATGGAAAAAGTGGATAAACAACATGAATGCATGTTGGAGCTGCTGTGCTGCCAGTTGGTGTGTAAGTACATGACTGAATGTAAAACACAGTTTGGACTTGATTACAAATGCACACTATTTTAAACAGACTACTGTATTTATAGCATGAACTTTTCAAATAGATTCAAAGGTCACAAAGGTGCTTATCCGTCCTCTAGCTCTGGAGATGAGGCTCCTCAGAGCAAAGCGGAGCATAAACATTTGTTGAAGGTCAAGCTCCTCTTCCACAGGTTCAACAAGATAACACAGCGGAGCCGCTTCTGCAGCTGCAGCGTGCACTTTGATGCAAAAAGAGTTGATCATTTGAAGCCTCTTCTCTCGTCTGCGTTTGATCGTGCATCCTTATTGTTGTGATCTTGAAGGTTCCATGCTTGAATGTACTTGTTGTTTTTGAAATATGTTTATGGAAAATGTTGAAAGATGTACATTTAGAGAGGAAAAGAACAGTAAAATTAGACTTTTCCTCCCTCTGAAATGCTTCTTTATTGTTTCAAGCTAGAGCTCAGTTAGAAAATAAGCCCATCAGTTTAGGGAATCTAGTTCATTTTTATTTACCGTACTATTATGTGAAACACGTCTTTTCCTTGAGTAACCTGCACAAGCGCTATCTCATTTCTATTTTATTTATTTTGTAAAGATATATTTTAACGCCTTTATGTCTTAGTCCAATATTTTTAAATTTCAACATCTTTCCATTCTTTTTACTGTATATATATA
>JBBPBX010017715.1:28601-46485 GCA_038048925.1 Garcialebias charrua | reverse complement strand
GAAATGGCTATAGTCAATACCTATTTCCAAAAGAGGGAGGAACATAGAGTGACCTATAAGAGTGGAGGAAGGAGTACACAGGTCGACTACATTCTGTGTAGAAGAGGAAACCTGAGGGAGATTGGAGACTGTAAGGTTGTAGCAGGGGAGAGCGTGGCCAGACAGCATCGGATGGTTGTGTGTAGAATGACTGTTGTTGCGAAGAAGAGAAAAGAGTAAAACCAGAGAAGAAGACCAAATGGTGGAAGCTAAAGAAGGAAGAATGTTGTGAGAAATTCAGAGACGAGCTGTTAAAGGCTCTGGGTGGTAAGAAAGAGCTTCCAAGTGACTGGGCTACTACAGCAACAGTAATTAGAGAGACAGGTAGGAAGGTACTTGGTGTGTCATCTGGACAGAGAATGGATGATAAGGAAACCTGGTGGTGGAATAGTGAAGTGCAGGACGCCATTCAAAGAAAGAGATTAGCCAAGAAGAAATATGACAGTGAGAGGACTGAAGAGAGGAGACAGGAATATAAGGAGATGGGACATAGAGCAAAGAGGGAAGTAGCTAAGGCAAAGCAGAGGGCGTACAATGAGTTGTATGGGAGACTGGACACTAAAGAGGGCGAGAAGGACTTGTACCGATTGGCAAGACAGAGGGATCAGGCTGGAAAGGATGTGCAGCAGGTTAGGCTTATTAAAGATGGGAATGGGAATGTTCTAACAAGTGAGGAGAGTGTGATGGGAAGATGGAAGGATTACTTTGAGGAGCTAATGAATGAAGAGAATGAAAGAGAAAGAAGAGTGGAGGTAATAGAAACTGTGGACCAGGAAGTGGGAAAGATTAGTGAGGGTGAAGTCCGGAAAGCTCTGAAAAGAATGAAGAAGGGGAAGGCAGTAGGACCTGATGACATACCAGTGGAGGTTTGGAAATGTCTCGGAGAGATGGCAGTGAGGTTTTTGACTCAAATATTTAATGGAATATTTGAGGGTGAGAAAATGCCTGAGGAATGGAGAAGAAGTGTGCTGGTTCCCATTTTTAAGAACAAGGGTGATGTACAGAGTTGTAGCAACTACAGGGGAATTAAGTTGATGAGCCACACAATGAAGATCTGGGAGAGAGTTGTGGAAGCAAGACTTAGACAAGATGTAACTATCTGTGAGCAGCAGTATGGTTTCATGCCAAGAAAGAGCACCACAGATGCCATCTTTGCTTTGAGGATGTTGATAGAGAAGTACAGAGAGGGTCAGAAAGAACTCCATTGTGTGTTTGTGGATTTAGAAAAAGCATATGACAGGGTACCAAGAGAAGAGGTGTGGTATTGCATGAGGAAATCTGGAGTGGCAGAAAAGTATGTTAGACTGGTACAGGACATGTATGAGGACAGCAGGACAGTGGTGAGATGTGCTGTAGGAGTGACAGATAGCTTCAAGTGGAGGTGGGATTGCATCAAGGATCGGCTCTGAGCCCCTTCTTGTTTGCTCTGGTGATGGACCGACTAACAGATGAGGTCAGGCAGGAATCCCCATGGACTATGATGTTTGCAGATGACATTGTGATCTGTGGTGAGAACAGGGAACAAGTGGAAGAGAACTTGGAGAGGTGGAGGTATGCTCTTGAAAGAAGAGGAATGAAAGTCAGTCGTAGTAAGACAGAGTACATGTGTGTGAATGAGAGGGAGGCCAGTGGAACAGTGAGGCTACAAGGAGCAGAGGTCACAAAGGTGCAGGACTTCAAGTACTTGGGGTCCACTGTCCAGGAAAATGGGGAATGTGGTAAAGAGGTGAAAAAGAGAGTCCAGGCAGGATGGAGTGGATGGAGAAAAGTTTCAGGAGTGATTTGTGACAAAAAGGTGTCAGCAAAGGTCAAAGGAAAAGTTTACAAGACAGTGGTGAGACCAGCTATGTTGTATGGTCTGGAGACAGTGGCATTGACAAAAAGACAGGAGAAAGAACTGGAAGTGGCAGAAATGAAGATGCTGAGGTTCTCCTTAGGAGTGACAAGGATGGATAAGATCAGGAATGAGATCATCAGAGGTACAGCACATGTTAAACAACTGGGAGATAAAGTTAGGGAGGCCAGACTGAGATGGTTTGGACATGTCCAGAGGAGGGACAGTGGGTATATTGGTAGAAGGATGTTAGAAATGCAGCTGCCAGGAAAAAGACAAAGAGGGAGACCAAAGAGGAGATATATGGATGCAGTTAGAGAGGACATGGAGGTAGTTGGAGTGAGGACAGAGGATGCAGAGGACAGAGTGAGGTGGAGGAGGATGACTCGCTGTGGCGACCCCTGAAAAGGGAAAAGCCGAAAGAAGAAGAAGAAGTTTTCTTTTTGATGAATTTGTTTTCTTTTGTCTCTTTTGAATGAATGAATGAATTAAAAATTAATTAAATAAAATATTAAATAGCTTTACATCTGCTAAGTTCATGGCATAAACCAACACAGACATGTTCCTGTTTTATTATTTTACATCGCTTTATAATGTAGCTGTTTATGTTTTGGGTTTTTTTTTATACAGTTTTCTTGTCATTTTTAATTAATATGCTTTTTTACAATAGTCTACTGTTGTACTGATAAATATCTCCTGGAGGGTAAACTATATCTTGGACTGTGGTCAAGTTAGTTTTACGTTGGACATTTGAGCTCCGTGGCTTCAGCGGGACGCCACTCTCGCTGAACCGAAACACAAGCATCCTGACGCGGCCAGCCGCATCTCCGTCTTGGTGGAGGGGCAGGCTAAGAGCAGCTGCCCAAAATCAGAGCGCCCACCCCGAATTGAAAAAGAAAAACACACCGCTGAAGCCAGGGAGCTCAAATGTTTAGAAGTTGCTAAACTTCATCGTAAGAAATACTGTACTTCATTTTCTATACTTACGATAAAGTTTAGAAACTTCTCGGTAAACATTTGAGCTCCGTGGCTTCAGCGGTGTGTTTTTCTTTTTCAATCAGGGGTGGGCGCTCTGATTTCGGGCAGCTGCTCTTAGCTTGCCCCGAGACGGAGACGCGGGTGGAGGGGCAAGCTAAGAGCAGCTGCCCGAAATCAGAGCACCCACACCCGATTGAAAAAGAAAAACACACCGCTGAAGCCACGGCGCTCGAATGTCCAACGTAAAACTAACTTGACCGCAGTTTAATGTGGCACTATGGCTCTGCAGACATTGCACGTTGCTGTCCTGCGGTGTTTAGTGTAAAATACTTCCATACAGCGGACATGTTACGATGAAAAGTCAGCTAGTTGCTAGCTAAGATGCTCCTCACCAGTGTTGACAGATCTCGCGACAGAAACAAGCGACCAGCTCCATGAAAACAAGCCCAAAACAAACGACCCGCTCTTTGAAAACAATCCCAAAACAAGCCCAACTGAGTACTCACTCAGTCCTCACGTTGTAGCTGGCTGCAAACTATGAAATGGATTTCCTGAATTTGAGGCGAGTCTTGTTACTCTGGGTTCATGAGACACGCCTCCGTTCAGGAAATCCATTCCATAGTTTAAAGCCAACGTGCATCATGGATCGGAAAATATCAGCAGGTTGGATCAAAAATCCGATATGTAAATTATGCTGGTATCGGAGGCCGATGCCGATACCCATCCCTAATATAATATATATGTGTATATATGTATATATATAGCAACAGTTGCACTCCTTTGGCCTTTCACACAAACTGATGTTGCACACACGCTCAGCGAGGAGCTCATTACCGGTACTACTGTTTGTATGATCTATCAGTGTCCCAATCCACCACCCACTCTACAGTCCTCCAATAGTCCTGGTGCTAATTCAAATATATGGCGATGAGGAAATACCAAGTTTTTTTATTTCTTACAGTAAATGTAGAAATAATAAATACATGTACAATCAAAATATGTTAGACCTCAATTTTTCAACTACATGTTAAAATGGACAGTGGTGGTGGCACAGCTGATAGAGCAGTTGTCTCTCAGCGTTCAGGTTGCCCTGGTTCAAATTCTGGACTGAGATCTTTCTGGGTGCAGTTTGCATGTTCTCTCTGTGCATGTGGGTTTTCTCCAGGTACTCCAGTTTCCTCCCACAAACCAAAAACATGCATGTTAGACTGATTGGTAACTCTAAATTGTCCCTAGGTGTGAGAGAGAGAGTGAATGGTTGTTTGTCTCGTTTGTCTCCATTTGTCCCAGTGTTGGACTGGAGACCAGTCCAGGTGTCCCCCACCTCTCACACAGTGACTGCTGGATATGGACACCAGTGACCCCCCGTGACCTGAAAAGGAAGAAGCGGGTAAAGATGATGTATGTATGTATGTGTCTGTGTGTATGTATGTCAGAGTCAGAGAGTCTTTATTGTCATTTGCACCGCATGTGGTACATGTGATGAAAACGAGATTATGTACACGGGGTCCCAGTTACATCCAACAACAAATGCAAGAGAAAAACAGTAATAACATCTAGAATTAACTAAGAAAAACATCAACTAGTAATACACTAAGCCTAATATAGTGGAAATAAACAGCAGCACGAACATGAGTTTGTATGAGCAGATGGTCACAGATGAACACAGATGAACACAGCAACAAGAAAACAGATCAGCATCAGCACAATGTGATATTTTGCAGTGTTTATTTATTTTATTTATTCATGAGTCTAACAGCCTCAGGGTAGAAGCTGTTCCTCAGTCTAGTGGTTCTACATTTGATGCTCCTCAACCTCCGTCCTGAGGGGAGTGGGGCAAAGAGTGAGTGTGCTGGGTGAGTGAGGTCTTTCATGATGCAGGTGGCTCTTTTCCTGCATCTGGAGGTGTAAATGTCTGTGATGGTGGGGAGACTGACTCCAACAGACTTCTGTGCAGCCTTCACCACTCTCTGTAGNGAGTCAGAGAGTCTTTATTGTCATTTGCACCGCATGTGGTACATGTGATGAAAACGAGATTATGTACACGGGGTCCCAGTTACATCCAACAACAAATGCAAGAGAAAAACAGTAATAACATCTAGAATTAACTAAGAAAAACATCAACTAGTAATACACTAAGCCTAATATAGTGGAAATAAACAGCAGCACGAACATGAGTTTGTATGAGCAGATGGTCACAGATGAACACAGATGAACACAGCAACAAGAAAACAGATCAGCATCAGCACAATGTGATATTTTGCAGTGTTTATTTTTTATTTTATTTATTCATGAGTCTAACAGCCTCAGGGTAGAAGCTGTTCCTCAGTCTAGTGGTTCTACATTTGATGCTCCTCAACCTCCGTCCTGAGGGGAGTGGGGCAAAGAGTGAGTGTGCTGGGTGAGTGAGGTCTTTCATGATGCAGGTGGCTCTTTTCCTGCATCTGGAGGTGTAAATGTCTGTGATGGTGGGGAGACTGACTCCAACAGACTTCTGTGCAGCCTTCACCACTCTCTGTATGTATGTATGTATGTATGTATGTATGTATGTATGTATGTATGTATGTATGTATGTATGTATGTATGTATGTATGTATGTATGTATGTATGTATGTATGTATGTATGTATGTATGTATGTATGTATGTATGTATGTATGTATGTATGTATGTATGTTTTGGAACATATAGAAAAGCACTGAAGTAAACATTTGTCTTTATTCCCAGCATTTATTCATTTTACCAGGTATAGAGAATATTTTTGCTTTAAAATCAGACTTAGAACTTGCAGTGAACAAAAACAGAAAAAGCATACAAATTACACAGAATGTTTCTGAGAATAAAAATAGTGACATGAAAGCAAAGCTACAGGTAAAAAAAAAAAACATGAGACTGGTTGTTCTTGTGGTTGAAGACACTATAAAATGAGGGCATGTTTAAAAACTTGAGAAACAATAAAAACAGGTTTTTATGGGAACGCTACAAAACATAAACCTGAAAAAGAAACATAGAACATTCATTATAAATAAACTATTTAGTAGCTGTACTTGCATATCCAAAAGTTAGAAAGTAAAAGTTCATTTACTGAATAAAGACATTTTAATTAAATTCTTCAATTTTTACTGTTTTCTGTCATCTTCCTGAATAAAGTCTAGTAAAGGGGTTTAAAGTGTTGTATCAATGAAAAGGTTAAAAACAAAAGTAAAGTTTCTGTGCAAACAACACTATACGATTCTCAAGCGAAGGGAATATTTTAGTTCGACTGCATAGTGCTCAATAAATATTAAAACAGTGGTGAGGTCTGACCTTTCCAGTAATATCACTTCTGGAAAGATCTGCTTTGAATATGAGGACAAGCAAAATAAATCCATAAATATGGAGTCCAAACTGTACCCTTTCAAGAAGTTACCAATTGTTCTGTTTGTTTATGTGAACATGTGAAGAAAATTGGAGTCAAGTGATTAAATGCTTTATATGAAGCTTTGTTAGCTACACTGAGCAAAAACATTTTGTTTTTGTTCCCACTTTTCATGCGCTGAACTCAAAGAACCAAGCCTTTTCTATATTCACAAAAGGCTTTTATCTCACAAATATTGTTCACACATTTGTGTATATCTGTGTTAGTGTGCACTTCTCCCTGCCGAGATAATCCATCCACCTCCCAGGTGTGGCCAATAAAGATGCTGGTTAGACCACATAATTACTGTACAGGTGTGCTTTAGGCTGAACACAATAACACAACTCAAGTACTACGTTAATATTTTGGTTCTGTATTAGCCTGGTTAAAACCAGACCCTTGTCCTTCACTTCGCTTTGTACTAGGGTCTGGGATTTCTCCCATAGACAAGGATTTCTCCGGTCGATTTTTGACCGGACCAATCAGAGAACAGAAGGCGGAGTTTTGAACGACGTCGACTGACGTCGTCAGTTAAAATGGCTGCCGCCACGAAGGAATTTTCATGAAAACAAGGTAAAAAACTATTATTTCTTTGCTGAGAAAAAATATATTTCTTAGCTGACGTTATATCAGAAGTGTTCCTGAGCTTAACAGTTCCTAAATCAATTCACGAAATGGTCAAATCTGCTGGATTTAAATTGTTTCGGTTTGACATTTTCCAAACAGCCTCGGGTGCGCTACGAAAATAAATGATAAAAAATCGAATTTTATCTCAAATGTTTCATCCAGGCCAACAGTTGTGGTGTAACTGTATATTTAATACAGGGACGCACGAGTGTGACGTCATCAGACAGGGACATGAACGTGTTAGGTTTCGTTTCATGGTGTTAATGAATAAAGCCACGTTAAGCTAGCAGCCGGACTCACGTGTATAATTTAATAACACGACATGGTGTCAGAAGTCCTGTAGCTACGTGGAGAGAAGCCTGTCAGTTTGTACGCCTGCAAGACAAAAAAGAGGACGAAATGAGCGACGGAGAAAACACGAGCAGCGGGACGGGGCAGCCGACAGCAGCGGCACTGCAAAGAGGCGCAGTGGGCCCAGGACCATGTGCTACGTTCAACATCCAGCCGCCGGAGTCCTTCGACTTTTCAAAACCGCAAGAGTGGGACAAATGGATCAGAAGATTTGAAAGATTTCGCCTGGCAAGTAACCTAAATGCAAGTTCAGAAGAGAATCAGATAAACACGCTGATCTACTGCATGGGTGACGAGGCGGACGACATTTTACGTGGGCTAACACTGACGGCGGCCGATAGAAACACCTACAAAGGGGTACGTGACAGCTTGCAAAGATTCTTCATTGTAAAGAAAAACGTAATATATGAGCGTGCCAAGTTTAACATGCGGAAACAAAAAGAGGGAGAGTCTGTGGATTCGTTTGTCACTGTGCTATATGCGTTAGCTGAACACTGTAACTATGGGGTGTTACACGACGAGCTAATCAGAGACAGACTTGTTGTTGGACTGTTGGACAAAGGGCTCTCTGAACGCATGCAGCTGGACGCAGAACTTACGTTAGATAAAGCAGTGAGGATGGCACGTCAAAGCGAGGAAGTGAAAAAACAGCAAGCTTTGCTGCAAAGACACTCCATAGCACAGGCTAGCGATGCTAAGTTTGTGGACAGAGTCAGAGAGCACAAAAATGGCAAGTTTGCTAAAAATAAACCTCATTATGTCAAAGAGCAAAACAACAAGGGAAAAGCTTCACAGTCACAGTGTCAGAAATGTGGCAATTCTCCATCACATCCTAAACGTGACTGTCCTGCAAATGAAAGCAAATGTCACACATGTGGCAGAAAAGGGCATTATAGCCGTGTGTGCAGGACACCCAAGTCAGTACATGAGGTGGAAGAAGAGGATGAAGACGCCATTTTCCTTGGCAGCATCACAACAGATGGTGATCCTTGGTTGGTGAAAATTAAAATTCTCGACGAAAGTGTGACATTTAAAATCGACACAGGTGCCGATGTCACTGTTCTGCCGCACGTCGTGTTTCAGAACATATTTAAAGACAGTCCACCCATGCTCAGAAAAGCTTCTAAACCACTTTTGGGGCCAGGTAGGAGTCCACTTGATGTTGTGGGCGTTGCCAGGCTGCTGCTTAAGAGAGGTGGAAAAGAAGAGATGGAGGATGTGTACATTGTTCGCCACCTGCACACTGCATTGTTGGGAAGATCTGTGAGCTGTAGGCTGGGGCTAGTTGCACGCCTAGACAGTGTTGACATAGAGTCACTAGAACAGGCCTACCCAGAACTGTGCAGTGGACTTGGAGAGGTGCACCAGCCATGTGCCAAAGAGCTAAAACCAGGGGCGGAACCGATAACACATGTGGCAGGGAAATGTCTGTGGACAGCAGATACGCTGTCACGAGCACCGGTTGAAAGAGGTGAAACACCCACAGATGAACCGATAACACATGTGGCAGGTAAATGTCTGTGGACAGCAGATACGCTGTCACGAGCACCGGTTGAAAGAGGTGAAACACCCACAGAAAAAGAGCTGTTTGAGGACACAAACATCTACATAGATATGGTAATGAGCAATCTACCTGCGAGTACTGCCTATTTGGAAGAACTGAAGGAGCAGCTGCAGAGGGACAGTGTGTGTGCGCGCGTGATGCAGCTGTGCGAAGAAGGCTGGCCCACAAGCATCAATAAAGAGCCAGCACTAAAGTCATACTGGGCTGAACGATCCTTCATTACAGTTCAAGATGGCCTACTGCTAAAGGGACAAAGACTCATTATTCCCTCTACAATGAGAAATGACGTTCTTGCTAAACTGCATGAAGGACATCAAGGTGTGGTCAAGTGCCGGGAGCGGGCACGGCAGTCCGTGTGGTGGCCAGGCCTCAGCCAGCAGCTGAACGACTTGGTTCTTAACTGCAGGGCATGCTGCCAGGAGAGACAGAACCACAGGGAGCCCCTGATGACAACACAGTTTCCAAGGTGACCATGGCAAAAGTGCGGAGCGGATCTGTTTATGCTAGGGAGCAAGACTTACCTCCTCGTGGTGGACTACATGTCAAGGTATGTGGAGATCGCTTTTCTAAACCCCACAAGGTCTAATGATGTGATCCTCCACTTGAAGTCAATTTTTGCACGTCACGGGATCTGTGAGACTTTAGTGACTGATAATGGGCCACAGTTCTCTGGAGCAGCCTTTGCTGAGTTTGCAGAGTCTTATGGGTTCCGTCACGTGACCAGCAGCCTGAAGTACCCTCAGGGAAACGCAGAAGCTGAGCGTGTAGTACAGACGGCGAAGGGACTGTTGAAAAAATCAGATGATCCGTACCTCGCTCTGCTGGCCTACAGGGTTACCCCACTCCAAAATGGATACAGTCCAGCGCAACTCCTTATGGGAAGGAGGCTCCGCACCACTGTGCCTATTTTCCCGTTACAACAGTCAGTAAATTAGAGCCATATAATTACACACTGGTAGCAGAAAGAATATCCACCGAGTGGTTTCTGAGCTATTTATCTGAATAGCCTGGACCTCGCCAGGCTAAACTAACAAAACTCCGCCTTCTGTTCTCTGATTGGTCCGGTCAAAAATCTACCGGAGAAATCCTTGTCTATGGGAGAAATCCCAGACCCTAGTACAAAGCAAAGTGAAGGACAAGGGTCTGGTTTTAACCAGGCTAGTTCTGTATAGATAGTTAGCTGAGCTTTGCATGCAGACTGTAGGGATAAGAAATCCAATAGTTATACTTTTTCTTTCTGCTCATTTAATACTTGCAGGTGTTGGAACAAGACTTTTCTCTGTATTCATGTATTATGTGGCAGCACGGTGGCACAACTGGTAGAGCTGCTGCCTCTCAGCGAGAAGGTTGCCGGTTCAAATCCCGGTCCGGGGCCTTTCTGGGTGGAGTTTGCATGTTCTCCCCGTGCATGCGTGGGTTTCCTCCGGGTACTCCGGTTTCCTCCCACAGACCAAAAAACATGCTTGTTAGGCTGATTGGTGACTCTAAATTGACCCTAGGTGTGAGTGTGAGAGTGGATGGTTGTTTGGTGTGAGTGAGACAGGTCCCTCTTGTAAATGAGTCCCCGTGACTCAACGAGGCTAGCCTGTATAAATAAAGGTTGAATGAATGAATGAATGTGTAAAGCAACATCAACTGTAAATTTATATTTAACCATCAGACAGACATTGTGTTTGTCTTTTAAGAACAATTTCTGTGACTCCTGTTGGATCTTCATATTTATTTTGCTTGCTCACTCACCAAACATTTTACTACCCCCACACAACTCATGCCACAACATTTAATCTGGTTCCCTAATGACTTCCTGTCTGCCAGGTTGCAGTACTAACATCTGGTGGTTACCATAATTACACCTGATCATCACTTGCAGTGAACAAAAACAGAAAAAGCACACAAATTACACAAAATGTTTCTGAGAATAAAAATAGTGACATGAAAGCAAAGCTACAGGTTAAAAAAAACATGACACTGTGGTTGTTCTTGTGGTTGAAGACACAATAAAATGAGGGCATGTTTAAAAACATATTAGGGAACCAGATAAATGTTTAACAGGCATATGGGAGTGGCTAAAAAGTAAAGTGTACTTTTCAAAATTATAGCCTATTCATTAAATGTATACTTCAACATGTGGACAATAGGTTACAATGAGGTAATTTAGAGATATCCCAATTAAATCACAGTAATATTAAAAAGACAATTTGGGGGTTACCAGTAGTTATTTAATTAAAGTGAATAACAATGCCTTTACTCTTGGGGGCAGCTGTGGATGTCTAATTAAAACAGTCACCCTCTAAAGCTAGATTTATACTCGACGCGTCGCGCAGTGCGCCAGGGTGCGCGCACAAAAAGTGACGCAATATCACCGTCCCTGCACGTATGCCCCGCGCGTCGTTTTGGCACGTCGCGCACCTCCGATTTTTTTCAAACTCCGCAAGGCTAGTGCACGCACCGTGGGCGCTACTGAATTGATTGACAGGTCGGGTGGGGACCTCACCCGACAGCCTTCACGCTCTTCACGCCAGAGCCTGCAGCTGTCTGCGCCACTGTGGTCATGGAGACGGCGTCGCGACGCATGGAGGAATGTTTTGTATGCGACACAAATGTATTAAATTCCCCTTCTTCATTCCTGATCTGGACTTTTCTTTTGTTTTTTTGCCAAAAGTCAAGTGATCGCTTCCTCCTCCGCTGACTCCATGCATTAAAACCGCAAGACACAATAACTGTTGTTCTATTATGATTTGCTCTAATAAAGACAACAGTTCAGCACGCGAGCGGAAAGCCATTTTTGTTGTTGTGTGACATCAAACAGTTCTTCTTCTACGGTAGATTTCTTCTTCTACACCCTTTCTTGCAACATATGCACAGGTTTTAGAGGGTACTGCCACCTGCTGGTCCATAAAAGAACAGCACTTTGCCATGCGCCGCCATGCATCAACTATAAACACAGCGGCGACACTGTAAACGCATGAAGCCGCACGGCTCGTGTGCGTGCAGTCCGCGCACTCCAGCCAGCGGACCAAAGTGCGAGTATAACGAGGCCTTAAAGGGAGAGTTGGGGTTAGATTCCACCAGCAGTCACATGTTGAAGTGTCCTTGGACAAGACACCGAACTCCTCATTGCCTCCGATGTGTGTCCCATCTGTGTATGAATGTCATCTAAAGCGTTAATTAGTCTCTACAGATTCAAATTAGCTTTGCAGAGATCTAGCAGAGTGCTGTGTGGATGGGTAAATGAGGGCACAGGTTGTGTTGTAAAATGCTTTACGTATCTTGATTAGATAGAAAGTGCTAGAAAAGCACAGTCCATTTATCATCGTTACCATTTAAACTGCCTAAACATGTTCACATTACATTAAAACCAATACAATGGCAACTATTATTCAAGCTTAAATATTGTTTATAATTCAGTTCTACATAACGGCAAACCTGTATGTGCTAGGCTAAACTACAAGGTGTGCTGAATTGCTATTTCTTTCTGTTGTACACATTAAACATAACTAAATATGGGATGCATACTATGCCGTGTTACTACCGTCCTTCACTTTGACATTTACATCCATTTGAAAAGGAAACACTAGCTTCCTGATTGATCTTTTCTTTGACTTCTATAGGAAGCGAGTCAAAGAGATGGTCTTCTACTACCAGGCAGCTCCTGCGGAGGTGGCTGCAGTGACCAAGCTGAACTGGGAGACGATCCAGACAGTTTCCCTTCAATTCCAGGTGTGTGAGCTGCGAGAGGTAGCCAATTTTCTCTGGAATGGAGGCGATGCAGTTGTGGCTGAGGCATAAGATTCTTAGCATTGTGCACTTGAACAGTTGCTTTGGGACTACCTCAATCTTGTTGCCCGCAATGTTAAAGTGTTGGAGATTTTGCAGAAAGCCTACTTCTGGTGGTATTATCGCTATGGAATTATGGCTAAGATCCAGGTATCTCAGCTTGAGAAGAGCAAATAATGATAAGGGCAGAGATTCTAACTTGTTGTGTGAGAAATGAAGTGACTCCAGGTTTTTGACTTGACTAATTGACAATGGTATACTGATAATTTTGTTGTACCAAAGTTTGAGGCAAATTAGTCTCTTGAGGTGCTGAAAGCTGATGACCTCCTCTATGGTCCGAATGTTGTTGGACTTCAGATCAAGCTCCTGAAGGTTGTTCAAACTGAAAATTGCGTGGGGTATTCGTTCCAGCTCACAGTTATGAAGCTCCAGCTCTGCAAGATTAATCATTTTTTTCAAAGTGTTTAGTACTACAAGCTTCGTGCCATCATTATGAATAACCAGTCTGAGCAGATGTGGTGACAGATCCGTTATGTTTGATGGGATCTTACTGAGGTTGCTTTTCAGATGCAAAACCTTTAAGTGCCTGAGATCACGCAGAGACTCAAGTCCGATCAGTTTGTTGTTCTCAGAATTCAGGTTACCAACTAAATACAACTCCCGCAGATTTTTCAACAAGTATACCCAGCTCGGAATCTCAGCAACATCTGTGAATTTGACATGCAGGCACCGGAGGTGATCACAGAGAAAACTGAAAGCATTCTGCTCAACTTTGGCTGGACAGTGGTAAAGGTGCAACTCCTGAAGGTTGATCATTTGTGAGATCTTGGGTGTCAACTTGGCCTCTGGGATTAATTCTAATTTCAGGATATCCAGGTCCGTAAGGTCAAAAACAGCATCCGGCACACCAGACAGCATAAAAAGATGGAGGTCCAACTTTTCCTGTGGATTGCGGGTCACATGCTGTCGCAACTTCTCATAGGTCCATTCATGGTTAAGGCTGATCTCCCGAAGTTTGTTTTCACTCACCTCAGAAAGAAAAACCCCAAAGCGCTTTGAATACAACTGGTCGTATTGGTCAACCATGTGGAGGAGAAATGCAAAATCATTTTTAACATCAGGAATGTCACTGAAACTGCTCTCCTCTCTCACTTTTTCAAAGGAATACTCCTTCAGAGGTCGCCGAAAGAGCCAGAACAGTGTGTAAATGCAAATGACACCATAAACACATATAAGCACAATATAACAGACAAGAAGCTTTTTTAACATAAAAGCCATATTATGTGTGCAGTGGAACTTGACATATCCTGTCAAATGCTTTATTTCGGGTTCACACACATGATTAAAGTTAATAGATGCCACAAATGTTGTTGTGTAAGACAAGATCAAAATAAATTTGACAGTTTTGATGACTGTCTGAACAGCATAAAGACGGTAAATCAAGTCACTGTCTTCCACATGGACACGGAATTTCCGGACTTTCTCAAACAAAGCTTTTGCTTGTTCACCGTCTTTTTTGCCCAGTATGGTCATGGAGGGAATTTCACTTACAAGCTTTTCAGCAGAAAAGGCAACACCAGATTTAGACAAGATTTGGGCCGACTGGTTTGGATTGCCCTCCTCGCTGCATGTGGACAGATGTTTTAGGAGAGACGACGCTCCAGCCAGCCTCTGCTTGTTCTCTTCTGAGTCCTCACACGCAGTCTCAGACAAAGCTTTGGTAGTCCAGGGGGACTCAAAACATTTTCCAAGTGTGGAGACAAAATGTTCTACTTTTGAACTTGTCTTTGGGTATTTGAACCAGAAATTGCTACTAACCATTAATACGATAGTATGAATTAGAGCAAGGTATGGGAAGTATTTGGAATACCATGGAAGAGCAACATGATAGCACATCTGATTGACAAAAACATATTGCTGAAAATCTAGCTTGGTCCTGACGTTTGAAGGCTGGGGCTGCCCCAAAGCAGGAGGGAGGTGAATTGTAGGAGTGACACTGTTAGGAGGCCTTTTAGCCATTAGAGGAGCAGCTTGCTCCCCAATTGAATTTTCTTTGTTCCAGAAACTATTAGTTGAGTCTGGTGGTTGGGTTCCATAGAACCCTTCAGAACCCTCTGAAGTCTGCTCCAAGATAGGAAGGCATACCACTTGGTCTTTGGTTAGCTGCATGGTTCCAGAAAATATAGCCAACATCAGCATGACAATACCAAGATAATCCATAAAGACATCCCACCATGGTTTCAGAATCCTGTAGGTTGGTTGGATGTCATTCAGAGAAGCTACTTCTGTGAGGGTGAACATCCCTGCAAGAAAGATGATGAATTAACAAAATAGGTACCAAAATGTAGTTAACAATATACAGTAGTTATTAAAATATATGGAAGTTGTTATTTCAAGACACTACTTTTTTTTTTTTTTTAACAAATATTCTTTGCAACTGCAACTGCCTACTGAATGGCTTTTCTGTAACAACATCTGTACCCATTTAGGGGCCCAGAAAGGGACAGGAAGAAACAGCTACTTTGCTTTCTCTTAAAATGTTTTGGCCAAAACAAACGTGAGTTTCCATCAGCCTTTAGCTATTTCTCTCTTTATTTTATGTGTGGCAGCTGACCCCTGTTTACCAGCATGATTGGATTGGAGACAGAGTTGTAAACATCATTTAAAGTTTGGGGATATCTGAGTTTAGAAAGGCAAGGACAAGAAAATAAATACAGCGTTACGTACCACAGCGCTTTAAGGTTGCTGTAATTAAACCTTTACTTAAGAAGTCTAACCATGATTCAGAAATTCTTGCCAATTATAGACCTATATCTAATCTAACATTCATCTCAAAAATACTAAAGAAAATAGTTGCAGGTCAGTTGCATGAACATCTAAGAAATAATCTGAAGAGTTTCAGTCATGGTTTAGAGCTCACCATAGCACAGAAAATGCACTAGTAAAAGTCACTAAGGACATTCTCATGGGCTCAGACAATGGACAGGGTTTATACTGTTCCTGTTAGACATCAGTGCTGCATTTTTCATTCAACCTTTATTTGGGCAGGTTAATCCCATTGAGCCTCGTGGACTCATTTACAAGAGAGACCTGATTTCTTAACAAAGAGTGATGACAACAGTGAATAACAACAACAACAACAACAATAGACAGTCATAAAATAGGTATACAAATTTAAGTTTCTCTCTCTCTCCTCTTTTTTTTTAACAAATCAAAACAATCAAAACAAAATAGCAACCATAAGTACAATCAAGAGGAATACTGTAGTAGCAAACAACAGTTAGATTATAAGACGATTTAGAAAATGCAAAACAGGAACATGTCTGCATTGGTTTCTGTAATGAACTTAACCGATGTTTAAACTCACTTAGAGAGGTCAAGGTCGAGAGCTTCAGATCTTTTTGCAAGATACAGTATTTAAGGAAACGGGAGCAATGTAGGAGAAGCCCTTTTGCCAAGTTCAGTCCTCACTGAGGGAACACTGCATGTAATCATGTCCTGAGAGTGCACACTGTAGCTGCACTCACGCAGAGACATGTAGGATTATTTGATACGGTTGATCGCAACATTTTACTACAGAGGCTTGATTATGATATTGGGATTACATGAAGATCTCTAAAATGGTTTAAATTATATTTATCTGATAGATTCTAGTTTGTAAATATCAATAAAAACTAAGTCTGGTCCTCTGGACATTCAAAAAACAAAACAAAACAAAACAAAGCAAAAAAAATGTAGAAACGTTTCGTTTTTCGTCCTCAGACTTTCTCAGACTGAGGAAGTCTTTCGGATATATATTTAAATGTTAGCTTGGTGACAGGCATGTAGCTAATGACAAGAGCATTGGAGGATTGAAGATATATATATATATATATACTGTATATTTTTATTTTTTTCAACAGATCAGTTACAATAAACTTACTAAGGATGTAACGGTATGCTAAAATCCCATTTCGGTTTGGTTCAATTACAAGGAGGGTTCGGTTAATTTTCGGTAAAAAAAAAAAGACAAAATAAAGATTTATAAAATGTTTATTTTGAAAATGTGTCAAGTAAACAATACATTTGTATAAAAATAAATAAAAGTTACCCATTTGGATGATATTTTAAATAAACGGCATTCTTTACAATAAATAAACTATACTAACAATAATAAAAATCTTAATAAATACAATAACAGTCAGAACCAGAACAATAAGCAGCAACAGACTGTTTATAATCTAACTAATCAAGTTTAAAGTTTTTGTCCAAAAAGACCAACTTGTCCACATTTTCTGTCAAAAGCACAGATCTAGTTGCAGTGAATATCTCCAGTGGTGGAGAAAATCATCTCAATAAAAAAACAGTAGCAGCAGTGTGGCTGTATTTGTCCTCATTACTCACAAGCTCTTCTTGGACCTGCTCCCCCAGGTGGGACAGGTCCCTGGAAAAGTTCAGAGTTCAGTCATCACACACTTCTTAGCTGCAGGTGATCTGGTGGGTTTCCCTGAAGAGGAAGAAGTCAACTGCTACCTCTGTCCCAGACTGGAAATAAACACAAAGAGGTAAAATAAATAAATAAATGAGATAATAAGATTATAATTTTAAATAAAAAATTTAATTAGATAATAATAATAAAACAACAATACCTCTTCTTGAACGGTTGAGGTGGTTAAATCTCTCGGTAATCATCATCATCATCATCAGGGCTTTAATCTGCTCCAGGGCTTGTTGACAATATCAGTTTTAACTTTTTCATAAAGTGCTGAACTTTTTGGCTGAAGTGTTGATGTGATGGATGTCATAGCCGTTTTCGCACTGCACAGCCATCCCCGGCCCAGCTCGTCCGGGTTGTCCCTGAGCTCAGCCTTGACCGCCCCCGCTCATTTCGCATTGTGCGGAGAGCCGCCTTGAAGTGGATAGGGAGTTCTCTTGAAGTGAGTGGGGAGTTCTTGTGTGCGCGCTTGGTGTATGTTGAGAGGAGACGCCGCTAAAAAATATTTGTTAGCTGAATATATATATATTTAGTGTTTCTGAGTTTAATTTTGTTAATAACTGATTACAAATCAGCTTATTTTACATGGGCGTAGCCAGGATTTTCTGAGGGGCGATCCGTTAAAAGGAAAACTGGAACTACAAAGTGCAAGATACCCGTTGGTTCACTGGTAGAGCGTCGGGTTACCGCTCCAAGCCTTTTCTCGACTCGGGTTCGAATCTCACTCGGTTGAAATTATTTTACGTTTGTCTTTTATTGGATAAAAAAAGGAGTTTGTGTTAACCACAGGCATAACACAAACTCCTTTTTTTATCCAATAAAAGAGAAACGTAGAATAATTTCAA
>JBBPBX010017715.1:0-19833 GCA_038048925.1 Garcialebias charrua | reverse complement strand
CCTGATGTGTTTCTGACCATTGCTATCCATGGTCAGTGTTCATCAAGAATGAGATGAGAGGAACTCCCCATCAAGTTCAACTTGTGTTTATTTGTCATATACAGGTTAACACAGAGTTAACAGTACAATGAAGTGCTCAGGATGAGAAGATCCGATTTGACTTGCTAAAAATCAAATAACAAACTATACTAAAAGCATGCAAAGTGAAAAAGTAATTATAATATTCACAAAGTCCTGAAGAGAGACAGTAAACATGGTTGGATATACAGTAATGATGCAGCAGGATGAATTTGAATGAACTACTGTAAGTATTTCAAGCTAGTAATACAGTACAAGCTAACATGCACATAGTTATATATATGTATATACACTACACATAATCAACATTACACAGGTTGTGTGACAGGTTATTGCACAAGTAGTGACATTGAGATTGAATTATTAGTTATTACCAGTTGTTCAGTGTTATTTATTGATCATCACAGCAACTTTTTATTGACAGTACTCGGCTCAATTAGGACCTGATACCTGAAGAGCAGATACGTAAACATCTACCTGCAGACTTCAGGACTACTGTACCCTGACACTACAGTCACACTACTTACTGCTTGTAAGAAAATAAAATGTTCAAAACATTCTGACTTTGTCTTCTTATTATCACCCAAAAAAATGTGTATGTTGATTTAAGACAGGCTTAGAGTTCAGTTTATTTTAGCCAGTTTATTAAAAACAAATTTGATGATGATGTTACATTACTGTAGAAAACATATGAGGCACAAGATTTAAACAGTTTATAGCATTTCAGCTTCTGACTTTAAGTCACAGCTTCCTCGACAGCTAATGGAGATTTAAAAACATTAATCAGTCAGACAAAGGTAAGTGATGAAGCAGCTCTTCTGTTCAACCATCCACATGGATCACATGTCCTTCGTCATCAGTGGAGCAACTTGTTTGTATTTGGTGTTTGTATCCGATCTCAGCTCACAAACATCCAGGCTGGACCAGCTGGCTCCCTCCTCATCATCACTACGGTGTCCTGTACAGTGAAAGAAAACATCTCTTATTAAGAGCTGCTATAAACCGTGAGATTCACAAAACCATATAGCAGACATGTGTTGAATATAAAGAGTTTATATTGTCTGATATTTAACTTCAACTCAAGTTTTGTACACAAACTTGAATTAAAATAATTAAATTAAAATAATTTGTGTTTCTAAATCTGCTCTAAATCTCCTGCCTCCTTGTTTGAAACTGAACTGTCAGGTGGCTTTGACTCAAACAGTGGGTTCTGGCTGCTCCTCATGGACTGTAAACACTCAGCCCTGACTTCTCCTGCCTCCTTGTTTGAAACTAACATTTGTGTTAAATCAGAAATGTACAGACAAAACACGTTTACTCAACAATTTAGCAAGGGTTAACTAGCTGTGTTAGCCTACATGATGCAGTTTGGTGAACTGAAAACAAATACAGACTTACCTTCATAGTTATTTATGTAGTTGGACACATAAAGCTTAAATCCTTTGTCTTGTGGGCGCTTTAGACAAGGTCTGAATAATTCTGTACACATCATTGACTGTCGGCAAGTCCTGCAGAGATTGTGTGAAGAACGCCATCCTGTGGCTGTGAACCGGAAGTGCGCCATCTGGCCCATGAATGCGGAAGTGTTAGAACGGAAGTCCGTGGCATATAGCCTATTTTCAGCTGTAATCCTCCGCCCGTGGCCGCTAAGGTACACTCTCCCCCCTCCCTCCTGTAAATTTCCGCCTCTGCTGAGTTTCGGTACCGTTTTTTCTTGGTGTAAAGGCGCATAAACCGTGTAACTCGAAACAATGCTTTTCAATGGGAGGGCGTTCGTAACCGCGAAACATCATAAGTCGAGGCCGTCGTAAGTCGAGGACTAACTGTATATATAACATTTGTGCAGAAGTTTTTAGAAAAATACACAAATTTCATGCTTTCTTTCAATAAATACATTGTTTGGAATGCATTTGTTGTTGCAATAAAAGGGCCTGCAGAGGCATTCTAAGATAGAAGTACCATATTTTCCGGACTATAGGTTGCACCAGAATATAGGTCGCATTGTCCAATTATTGCCAAAAATTTGGAAAAATCCATATACGGGTTGCACCTGAATATAGGTCGCACCTACGTCAACCTGCCACCTGAGTCAACCCGGAAATGTGGACCGTGTTTAGCTCTGCTGCAAATGTCTGCCACAGGAGCGCACAGCAAGGCTTTTAAGAAGATTAACACTTAAAAACAATTATTTGTTTGATAAAAATTATAGCAAATATGTGTCTGAGCTGAACTTTTCCTTAATAAATGAAAGTAATTGTGAAATGAGCTGGATTTAAAAATTTGTTTCGCCGAAAGTGATAAAAAGCCATAAATAGGTCGCACCTAAATATAGGTCGCAGGGCATGGAAAAATGATAAAAAGCCGCAACCTATATTCCGGAAAATACGGTAAATTGACTTTCAGCATGAGCTGCCTCACAGAGCATCATTTAGATGTGAATCGATGCGTTACGACATGCTGGTCGTCATCATCCTCACCTTTGCTTCACCTAGCAGCAGTACGCAAACTCTCGCTCACTCTGTCTATCCACAGTTTGTCTTTTGTTCTCCTTAATATCTTTCCATTTCAAGCATTTTTTGCTTCTTCTTCAGCTTTTTTTTTTTTGCCTATAAATCCCTGACTGCATGCCACCATCAGTGGAATTTAGATGCTGAAGAAATGAGCTGCATGGGATTCCATGAATTATAAACATGCAAACAGTAGGAGGTTTTCCAACTAGAACAACAAACCAGTTGTGTCTGGCCGTGGCATGCTGAGCTGACTCCGTGCACCATTACCTGCTCTGCAGAATCCTGCCTCCAACTCCTTGTCAGTTTGCCAGGCCGTGTCACACATCACACTGTAAGTCCTGGTTTCAGGAGGTCCAAAATTAGCTCTAGAGTTGCCATAATTTGCAGCAACATTCCTATAACTGCAGGAGGAATTTATGTACGTGTTAACATATTAAATACTGATTTGTGTTTGATAAGAAACACAGAAAGCAGTCCTGATGCAGGATGTTGTTACAAAAAACACACGTGACTCTTCTGTGTTGTAGATGGGGAGAAATAACCGGCCTCCATGAATCTCTCTTTCTCCCACACATGAGCCATTACCGCCCAGTGTGCAATAGTGCAGTTTCCTAAAGGGGGAAAAGCCATGCTTCTAGTCTGAATTTTTCATTTCCCACACTCTCTGTTTCTGTATAACAACTAATAAATAATCAATGAATCCAGAGGATGTAACACAGAATGGAGTAGATATGCCCTCCATACCTCAACATCAACTCCTCTTGACGCACATCTTGCCTGCCCTTCTCTTTCTGCCTCGTCCTCTTATTGTCAGCTCCATGACGTCTGTTTCTGTTGTAAGACTTGAACCTTCTGTGCACCTCTTCATTTTTTATGCACTGGGCAGGTAAAAGAACCTGGAAAGTTTTGATGAATAATATTTGATGAAAACTGTTTCTTTTTTGTAAATGTATACTTTTATTTTGCCACAAGAGTCAGTTTAAGAGGTTATATCTTTTTGATTGATCCAGAAAATACTCAGTTCATATTAACGAATATGTCACAGTGTTGCTGCAATCATGCAATATTGCTCTCAGTAAAACGTGTGATGTGCTTCAGAGGCTGAAAATTTGTCAGACTAGATTTAAGTTAGCAGTTTTTCTCGCCACCTGGTGGCCAATAAGGAGTGTTCTTTTTTATTATTATTGCTGTATTATTTTTATTATTATTTTAAATTACTATTATTGCTGATGCATTCCTTCCAAATGTAATTAAAAAAGTATTTTTTTAATCACTGAAGGAAAGTGTGTACCGATCAAGACAGTTAAACACTGTAATATTATTATTATTATTATTATTATTATTATTATTATTATTATTATTATTATTATTATTATTATATTCCAATGTAATTGTTTGATGCATTGTTTGATTTTAGGCAATATACATTTTAAAACTGTCAAAGCAACTAAGCAAGATATTTAAAGGTATTTGAGTCTAGAAATTACTTTTTTAAATTTGCATGGTTATTGTATGATCAATGTGATTAAACAAATAATTAAAGAAGTGACTATGCTAAATATCAATTAAATTGTTTCCAATTTCCAATATGCTGTGGATTTTATTAAACGGTTCAGTTATCCAGGTTCTGTGGTAGACTAGAAACAGAACAAAACATAAAATGAAATGTTTCTCAATAAAAAAATATAATTAGCACATATTAATAATAATAATAATAACTTTTATTTATAACGTTAATATATTAACTATTTCACTTGACCCAACATATTAAATCAACAAATTTTCTGTTTTATTGTGTTTTGATGTGTGCGTTTTTTGCTCTCAAATGTGTACATTTATAATTTTTTCTCACAGTTTTGTGTCCTGATAAGATAAGATAGAACTTTATTGATCCAGCACCAGAATATGTTTGACTTAAATCTGAATTTCTCTTGAAAACAAAACCAAAAAAAAAAGTCCAGAGGACTTGATTAAACTTTTTTAGATTTTTCTACCTGGATTACAGTACAGTACTGAGCATGCATCAGGATAAGTATGAGATTGTTGATTTCCTTTTGCGCATGCGCATTGAATGAAATTGAGAAGTTTTCACGTTTCACGCCGTAGTCGGTTGCCATAGTAACTACCACAAGTCCCGCCTCTTTGCTCTAACATCCAATCAAATATCACTATGTTACTTTAGCCGCGAACTGCGAATTTCCCCAATTTTCTTGATGTTGTTGGAAGCTAAATAATTAAAGTTGTCACACATAAAGCAATATGAGCATGGAGCAGGCTGCCGAAACCAACTGTAGTGCAAGCAGTGTTGATGTTTTATCGCTGGAGGAAAACGACTCAAGGAAAGAGGTGTTCAAAAGGTAACTGTTAGCTTAGCTTTAAGGAAAGCTAGCTAGCAACCTTTGCTAAATGTTAGCCTCTTCTGTGTTTTTTACCTTGACTTCATGAAGCTGCCACAACTCAGTGGCCCTGAAAGTATCGTTCTTGTGCCAACAATGATAAATGTGTGTTGTTTGGCTCATTAAGTAGTTCAAAGTAAGATAAATTGACGCGAAAGAAAGACCATGTTGTGACAAGATCTTCAATACATTTTCACTGCTTTTAATATTTTCTTATGAAGATTTTACCTCCATTTCCTCCTAGAACTCCGCTCTCAAAGTTGAAAAAAGTGCACGCCAATTTCAAGTCACCAGTAAGTAGCTTGTCTTGTCTCCATACAGATCTTGTATTTTGTTCCATGAATGCACCACATTTTTGGTACATTATGCATTTTACAGCTTCGGGTAGCTGAAAGTCCTAAAGTTAGTCCTGAAGAGGAGGTGGCAGCGCTACAAAAGAAACAGGAACAGCTGGATTTAGAGATAGCACAGCTGGAGGCAGAGTAAGTATGAATGTGTTCATCTGGTTCAAATTTTGTTTGGGCTGAGATAAATTGTGCCTTTTTCAGAGTCAGAGAGTCTTTATTGTCATTTGCACCGCATGTGGTACATGTGATGAAAACGAGATTATGTACACAGGGTCCCAATTTTTATTTTTTAAATATCAGGAGGAAACAAGGTAACTTCTCTTTGCATATGGAATGTTCTTTAGGATTTTTTTTAATTGTCCATCAGTTGACGTTTTGTTTCTTAACCCAAACATTTGCAAAAAAAATTACCTTTGCTAAGACCAATATTCTGTTTGTTTTTCAGGGGATATAGAGTTGAAGAGCTGGACATTCATATTGATAAGCTGCATGAATACAATGACATCAAAGACATTGGACAGTCACTTCTAGGTCGTATCGGTAAGAGATATACTGTGCAAATGTTTTTATTTTATTTAACCTTTTATTTATCCAGGTAGTCTCAATGAGCCACGAGAACTCATTTTCAAGAGAGACCTGTTTTATTTCACCATGTTAAGTTTTGTGTATGTCTTGGGGAAAAAGGTCTGATAAAATGTTTGCACACTAACTGTTAGTTGACATCAATCCAGATTTGCAGCTTGACAAATGAAGAGAAACTTTGTTTTCAGCCTAATTTGTTTTATTACATCAGTATGATTTTATCTTCTGATTATCATCCATCCATCCATTTTCTTCCGCTTATCCGGGGTCGGGTCGCGGGGGTAGCAGCCTAAGTAAGGAGGCCCAGACTTCCCTCTCCCCAGCCACTTGGAGCAGCTCCTCCGGGGGAATCCCAAGGCGTTCCCAGGCCAGCCGAGAAACATAGTCCCTCCAGCGTGTCCTGGGTCTTCCTCTGGGTCTCCTCCCGGTGGGACATGCCCGGAACACCTCACCAGGGAGGCGTCCAGGAGGCATCCTAACCAGATGCCCGAGCCACCTCAACTGGCTCCTCTCGATGTGGAGAAGCAGCGGCTCTACTCCGAGTCCCTCCCGGATGACTGAGCTTCTCACCCTATCTCTAAGGGAGAGTCCAGACACCCTGCGGAGAAAACTCATTTCAGCCGCTTGTATCCGAGATCTCGTTCTTTCGGTCACAACCCAAAGCTCATGACCATAGATGAGGGTGGGAACGTAGATCGATCGGTAAATTGAGAGCTTTGCCGTTTGACTCAGCTCTCTCTTCACCACGACAGACCGGTACAGCGCCCGCTTTACTGCGGACGCTGCGCCTATCTGATTATCATATATTATGAACACTCAATCTTTAGGTGGACAGTAACGTGAAAGACATTTGGTTTTGTAGTACCGGTAATGTGAATTGCCCTCTGTATAACAAAACAGCTGAGTTGTTTAACATTGTCAAGTCAAAGTCAACTTTATTGTCAGAACTGCAATATGTACAGGACATACACAGGATTGAAATTGCGTTTCTCTCAGTCCCTCTGTGCAACAGTAACCATTTAAACACTAAAACACTGAAACATTTAATAGACGCATAAAATAGTAAAAATGTAACACTGTCCTGAGCTTTTGCATAGTAGTATAAAAGTATGAAAATTTACACCAACACTAAAACACTAAACATTTAATGAACATAAGCATACAGGTAGTCCCCGACTTACGAGCGAGTTCCGTTACAACGAGTTGCTCGTAAAGCGAAAATTCGTAACTTGGAACGGCCGCCACGTGTCTCGTAAGTCCGGAATTTCGCTCGTAAGTTGGAACGGTTTTGCTAGCGCGACTACAAACACTCGTTTTTCATCGAAAAACTGCTTACGAGTGCATAAAAATGATCGGAAACGTGTGTCCACATGTTTAGCTAACGAACTGTGGTGAAAAAACACAGAAAAACTTGGTATTTTTTGCGTTTTTTCCAAAAATTCGCCAGCTCGTAAGTCCGGAACCTCGTAGGTCAGAGCGCTCGTAAGTCGGGGACTACCTGTAAAATGAAATAATAAAAGTGTAATACTGTCCTGAGTTTTTGCATAGTAGTATAAAAAGTATAAAAAGTATATCTATAAAATAAACTGAAGGTTCTAGCATTGACATTTGCAAAGAGTGGCAAAGCAGCATATGAGTTAATGTACACAGTATATGTATGAGGTAGTTGATGTTGGTATAGAGGCAAAGTGGCATATGCAGTAAGGCACATAAGGCACATTGGGCATCCTTAAATAAGGCTAGTCAGAGAATACTGTATATGTATCAGCAGTAGTGTAGATATAAAAGTAGTGTAAATGTAAACAGTAGTAATAAATGTAAACAGTAGTAATAAATGTAAACAGTACTGTATTAATAAATGTAAACAGTGAATGTAAACAGTAGTATGACTATAGGCAGTGATGTAATACAAACATTAGTGCAAATATGAGAAGTAGTGCAAACTGAAGTGCAAATTGTGTGTCATTTGGACGTTTAGAGGAGGCGCCCTATCATCCCTCTGCTAGTTGCAGCTTCTGTTCTTTTCATAACAAATGCTAAGCACAAATGCAGCCAAATGACAGCTGGTCTAAATTACCAGCTGAATGTGACACTTGTTAATGCCTCTGCTCATTTATTTTAAGACCAGACAATCTGAGAAACATGAACTTAAGTGAAACACTGGCAGTGTGATTATGTGCTACATAAAATTGTAAATACCCACCCATCTGTTATCTGTACCCACTTATTCCTTTCCAGGTTGGATATGTCATTGGTGCCCATGTCCACTCTGGACAGGTTGCATGTCCATCACAGGGACAAATAGAGACAAATTAGACAAACAACCATACACACTCCCACACCTTAGGACAATTTGGAGTTACCAATTAGCCTAACATGCATGTTTTTGGTCTGTGGGAGTGCCTGGAGGAACTCAAACTCCATCCAGAATGGTCCTGAGCAGGGATTTGATCTGGCAATTCTTTGGCTGAGCGGCAACAGCTCTACTAACTGTGCCACGGTGCTTCTGTTTTAGTCTCATTAGATTTGGCACAAATCATTGACATTTTTAATCCCATGTGACATTCGAAGGTGAGTTCCATTAAAATGTATAAAGAGAGAAGATGGTAGACAAATGTGATGGGAGGTGTATGCATGAAACCTGATGTGAAGCAGCAGGTTATAGGAAAAATGCAAATTTAAACGGCACGCTTGAAATACCGGTAGTTGATTTAGATTATTCTTCAACCAATCAGTAGAGGGCAGCAGAGAGACACGTTAGTTTTCTGCTGGAGCCAAAAACAAAGCACGCCTTTCATTTAGCAGTGTGTTATCTGACAGTACTGAAATGGTTTTAATTGGTTAATCTGGCTATTAATAACTAAAATCTAATAAGACTTCACTAGCATTAAATTAATTTGGTATGGATCTAGCTCATATTCCTTGAATTTACCACTTGATAAAACCTGTCAATTTAATTTGTTCATAAACTGGCTGATATTGATCAACAGCTAGGACATTTAATCTATCTTACTCAAATCATTGAACAAAATAATGTTATTGCAACAATAATTGATAGTTCAACAAAAATATGCATGGGTTACAACTTAACACCGATGAGTAAGGAGAGCAAAGTTCACATCTATGAGGAAAGTTGTAGTGATTCATGGCTAAACTGGTTTCCCTCATGTCTTTTGACTCATCTTTCTGTTTATATTTTGTCTTTTGTCCGTGTAAAAGAAATTTTTAGAAAGAAAATTTAAATTAAGGCTTATTTGTGAGGTAAAGCTTTATGCAGCGCAGCAGAGTTGAGATGATAACGACCTTACTGAACGGAGATGGCATTTCCACTCTGACACAATGTCAGTCTTTCTCTTCACTTACACTTACAATTTCAGTCTCTGTACACGCCTTTGCTTATATTCATACTCGCATGTGCACATGCAGTCAAACACAAACGGTGTCTATCTTCTCTCGTCTCGCTTTGTCGCTTTTTTCCCCTCAAACACTTGCACAAAGATCTGCACTTTGACACTGAGGACTGTTGTACTGTATGTTGTTGTTCTGAGGGAGGTGATTGGTGGGCTGCAGTGGAGTGAGAGATGTCCTGTCCTAAAGACAACTGTCCCTTTGTCTCTGATCATGGCTTTCTGTCTGCAAAAAAAATGAAGCTATTTGAATTTGAACTTGTTCTTTTATTAATGGTGAGGTTTTATTGTTCAGTTTGTGTCGAATCAATATTTTCAGGGAAATGCAGGATGGTTTGACGTTTATCCTTGATGTAAAGTTGAACATTTTAATTTTAAAGGTGAAGATAATAATTTCAGCTAAACAAATCTACTTTTTCCTTCCTGAAAGGCTATTGTTTTTATAATAAACTGTTATCTAAGTCATTTTTCTTTCTTCTTTTTTTAACTCAAGAAATGATAAAGGCAAAGTTTGCCATTTAGAGTAAAATTTTGATTTTTTTTTTTTTTTATAAAATGTTTATTACAAGTACCGGTAAGCATAATTAGAAAAAAAAATCCACAGTTTTCCACAAGGATCTTCCTTTTGAAGCCCCTTGAAGCCCCTAAGTTATTATAAAAATAGATTCTTTTAAAAATATTATACATTGAAATTAAAATAACTAAGTCTGAAACGCAGGATTTGTGTGCCTCATCAACATGTTGGGCCGACTTTATGAAACATTTTTACCAAGCAGAAGCCCCGTGTTTTAAAGCGATAATGGTCCTGTGATCCTGGTCTGTTCAGTGTTTCGTGGATTGTTTGAAAAGTCGACCAGAGGGAGTTGACCCTGTAATGTGTCTCTGTCTTCCAGCTGCTCTGAGGGGGACCACCACACGAGATCTCTACTCACACTTTGGTCTTGAACTGGATGACTGAAAAGAGAGTAGGGGGTGGGAAAAGATCAGAAGTTCAATGATGGGAATGCTTTGTCAGACCAATGAAAGCAGGCCAAAGGATGAGGAGTGAGTAATTGCATCATCTTCAGAAAGACACTTGCACTTATTGCACTAACCTTGAATATATAGTAACAGCTTTTCATAGAGCTAGTTGGTCCAACATGCTGGCGTGGTATTTAAAACATGACAACTGTTCAGGTCTTAAGCTGCTTGCAAGTGACAATGAAGATTTTGTCCTTTTTTCCATCCATCCATCTGGAGTTGTTGGTAACTTTGACTAAATGTTTGTATAATATGTAAGATGACATAAATAGTTTACGGGAAAATGTGCACAATGACTTTGGAAATATTTTCTCTTCATTTAAAGGTTTGTTACAAGTGTGAAATATTTTTGCACTACATGTGTAATGAATAAACTTGCTTACTGTGTATTGAAACAAACTGCATGGTGTCAACGTTCAAGTACATTTGTAGTTTTATTTAAAGTAGGACAAGATTTTTAGTTGTTGAATTCAACCACAATTTTTTTTCCTAACAATAAATTCTTCTTCCTATGCCCCATATTATACTCACCCATTTTTAGTAAATAGTCATGGTGGTCAGGGAGGAAATATTTGAGCAAAGTTAACACATTTTCTGTATTTTTGTTTGCTTTTTATTAAAATTATTTATTTGAAAAAGGTGTGTTAAGGTTTCTTTATTTGTCGTTCGCACCACGTGTGGTACACGTGTATATGAAATTGTGTACACAGGATCACAGTAATAAGCATGTTCTTGATGTACTGAACAAAATGTTGGATACAAACACTCTTGCTTTATCTCACTTAAAGGAACCGCACTCAACAGGAGAAGGTTTTTAAACCGGTTTTTACGTGCAAGGACAGATTTTCAGGACAGGTTACACAGATATACAGGAAGTACATGAAGCCCAGTCACAAGAATCTGCCATGGGTGGTGTGCGGAGCTTGTTTTTATACCTTATCAGTTCAGCTGAGCTCACAGACTCTGAGGTTACCTTGGAGTGCACACATCTGCCTTATCCATCTCCTCATTCAGCTTTCTACAAACCCAAACATATGGGTCATGGGCAGAGTTAACATTCTCAACCATAGTTATTAAAAACCTCCACACCTAACACAAAAAAGACAATTGTGTGGGTTTATGTTACAGGTGTGGCCTAATCTTGTCTGATTATGAGGCTTAACTTTTATCGGCAGAATTTCGCAACTACCGGTACATTGATGGATAAAATTAACTGCATGTGTGTGTCATTAGGCATCCAACACAAGGAAGGTTTCATTTAATCTCTTATAGGTTATAGTTCGCTATTATAGTCTGAGGATTGCACAAGTACCTGTTTCATTCATTATCTCACACTGAGTCATACTTTGTTCTTGTACGGTGTAAATGCTGTTCAAAACACTTTGAATTCTAGTAACTTGTTTTGTTTGTTTTGCAGGTACAATTAGCTTTTTTTTTCCTTTTTTTTTTTTTTTTTGCCAAAGCAGTTTATTACTTTCTAGCCAGTGAGGAAGTTCCCTCTGTTGCAGCAGTGATCCTGAGTTTTTATAACAATTCTGAATAAATCCTCTTAGGTTATGCAATATGGCTCATACAAGTTACATTGATGTTAGTTTTAGTATGTGAAATGTGAATCTGCTTTTTTCATTCATTCAACCTTTATTTAGGCAGGTTAATCCCATTGAGCCACGAGGACTCATTTTACAAGAGAGACCTATGGTTTCAACAAAGAATGATGACAACAGCAACAATAGACTTTCCTTTGACAATCGACAATAGACAATCATAAGCGAGGCATACCGATTTTTTTTTTTTTTACAAATTTAAAAAAGATGTCAAAAGCATAGATTATAAGGCAAATCTGCTTGAATCAAACTTTTGGATAAAGTTGTGGAACTCAGGTGAAAGAAAGAAAAAACATATTTACTTTTGCAGTTTGGCGTGGCATAACAACTTCTTTCTAACACCTTTCATTTCATGTATTCTTTCATATTATGTATTCTTTATCTTTTGGGTTTTAATGTAAAATGAATAAATAAATAATTAATTAGTTAATTAAGTTTATGACATTGTGCACAAGCAAAAAAGTCTGCAACTAGATCTACATTCAAGTGGATTCTAATGGGGTTTAGTTTTAAAGGCAGTTCTTCTAGTTCTCGTACCACATTCCTTGCCCATCCTTCGGGCTCCTTTTGTCGTTTGGACCGTTTGTGGCTGCGCAGGGCGAACAGAATGATGAATGGGGCGAGGAGAGGCAGAGGCAGGGCTCTTTTTGACGCCATAATGGCCTCCTGTCATTACGGGGCGGGGACTTCTCTAGCCGGCTAGCAAACGGCCGCGCAGCCGCAAACCCCACCCCATGCCGGAAGTGACGTCAAATAGACTCCTCTCTCGATTGGCTGTAGCTTGTGTCTGTCAGAGCTCGCCGATTCGACGCCAACGGTAAGTGGGCGGGCTCATCTCAGAAAATTATAAGGTCATTTGAATTACGCCTGCCAGGGAGCTCACCGGTTACAATAAACCCAAAGATGAAATGAATTATTCGGACAATAAACGGTTGACGACCGCGGGGTCGAAGTCGACACGTCTTGCCACGTCTCTTTCGAGGGCGGTAGCGGGAGGCGGTTGTGGGATTTGAACCCCAGGAGCGTGTGAGTGTCCGCTTGTGTAGCGTTTCTCTGTCAAGCCAAGCTAGCGGCGGCGGAGAGAGAGGGAGAGGAAAAGGAGGGCGACCAGGCTGGCCTGTAAGCCGATCAAGGTGGAATCTCACGCGGCGAGCTTCACGTTTGTGGATTTCTGGGCACCTGCGTGCTGTAACGGAGAGAAAGAGGGAGCAAGGTATGTCTGCTAACACTGCTCATCCCTGCTAAGCAACCGTCATCGCCCCCGCGATGTTCTGTTGAGCTCAGCGGAAACATGATGGTCAGGTTTTTATTAAACGGGTCTGTGTTCGGAATCTAGATTCAAACCCCCACCCCCCGGTCCTTAAAAGGTAAATTATGCCTCCTTGACAGCTGTCCGCCCGCTTTCTTTACCGCTGCGCATCCTGCCCGGTTCGGGTTAGCACACTGTCCCACCAGGTCACGGATGAAGGCCGTGCCTCGCGCGCACATGCTTCTAGTAACACCACTTTCATCTTCCGATTCCTGCCGCAGTGTGATGCTCCTCTCTAGCGCCTTTCTCATTTCCGGGTTCGGCAGCAAAGAGCTGATGATGGTGACAGCTGTCCTCCTGAAGCCTGTCTTTTTGTGGCACTCTGTGTCCCATCAGAAGGATTTAATGGTCAATGTTTTGGATGTAAATAGATCATCGTTATCAGCACGTGCAGGGAGAAAGGGGAAACGAATCAGAATAATTAGCCCCTTTTTCAGAGCAATAAACAAAAATGAGAGCAAAGCTGATGAATAGATTATGAGTGGACCTATTACTGCTCAGGATCAGCTTTCTATCAGGTAACACTTTGCCTTACATATCTCTTGAGGTTTCCTCAAGGTTTCTATAGCTTTTCTACTAATCTGCAAATGAATTCATCTGTTTCTTGCTTCGCTTCTCATCAGAAGACAACTACTGTGAGTCGTTCTGATACTGCAAGCTGAGCACACCTGCAAATCACTCTCCCTCCTGAGGGGTGGTTAGGGTCTTTGCTGGGCCCCAGTCCACAACGCGAGGTTATTTTTTGTGTCAGTTGCAGTGAAACCGATCATTCAAACACGCTGCAGTTTAAAAGCTTGGATAAGAAGCAAAAATGTCCTTAAATTTTAGAGCCACGCTTTCCTAGAAGGAATGCATATCACCCGCTGCCTAATCGGGGACAAAGTTACTGCCGTTTTGGTCAAACCGCAGTAATGATGTGTGCAAATCTCACAAGATGTATTCGCTCGTTATAGATGATCCTCAGCTACTACCACACCAAACATTTTAGCTTAATATCTGTAAAATTATCACCTTTTTGCCTTCAGCTTTGAGCAATAACAGACAAAGTCCACTTCTTTTATTTAAACCTTCTAGGATTTGTCTTGCTTTTGCGTTCAGTGAGTAATTTCACTTTATTTCACCCCTTTCATGCAAAGTACAGTATACCGTTAATACTTGGACTGGCCTGAAAACAGGCCCAGCATATGTAAACAAATCACTGTAGATAACATTCTTCTGTTGTTCGCATCACGTCTGCACACTTGAACCAAAAGCAGCCTCTGTGCAGACATATTCAACCTTAAGTAGTTATGATCTGGAGCCGAATGAATGTTTCTTTGTTGACGTGCGTTCATGGGTTCTTTCAGGATGATGCGTCTTTCGTGTTGCATAGCCCTGCTGTTCGTGCTGAGGCTGCTGGCGGGCCTGCCGTGGTACCAGGTTCTCCCGGGCATCCTGATCTTCTACCTCGGAAGTGGAGGATGGAGCTTCCTGGAGATTTTTGCCAAAACCATTGCCAGGGACTTACAGTAAGCTTGGCGATAATATTGTCATACAATTCAGATTATTATTATTATTTAAAAAAAATACAACTTTGATTTTATTTTTTTTCTTTTTTGGTTTAAGTTTTCAAATGTTTTAATTTTCCACTTGAACATTACACCTCAAGCAAAAGAGGACACTTTAAAAGTACTGTACCTGTTTATTACATTTCAACTTCATTAGAATAAATAGAGGGAAATGTAACTTTATTTTAGGTTTTACGGTCATTTAATCTTTCCTGTTCTTCGGACGTCTTTCTGTAAAACAAGAGAAAGATTAGGCTTTTGTCCGCTTTTATCTCCTCTCAGTGAAATTCTGCATAATAAACAATAATTTGACTTAAACGCTAAATTAATGTTAAAGCTGGAAATTCACATTTTATTACACTTGTTAAGACATTTTAAATCTGCGTCCCTCCTAAAAGAAGAATGTCAATCTTCAAGAATGCAGGCTTGTTACGTTGAAAGCAGCTTTCACTTCAAACCTGTTCACCTGGAATATTTTTACAAAAGGAAAATGGAAAGAATGTGGTAAGGAGGACATGTTTTAGGACCCGAACCATCAGTCAATATTTACATTTAGACATTGCCTTGGCGATGGATTTTAGTGAACTTCCTTTTCATCGCCCCCTCTCAAAAAAGTCTGGTAAAAAGAGGAAATTGTAAAACACGTGTCTTTCATGGTCCTGTTCAGGATAGCTTAGAAAAATACTTAAATGTAACACTTGGGGTTAAAACGTAAGGTTTTCAGGGCTACGTTTGTCCAACTTCTCAACAAATAACGTGTTTCCGCTTCCTTAACTGTGTTACTACATCTACTGAGAATTCACAAAGTTTGACCCCGACAAAGGCTAAATTTTCCACAGTGACTCACTGCATGGTTATGTGAAGAGTGGTTTAACTAGATTCTGGTTACACACTGTAAGAATCACAAAAGTTGACGACTCTGCTTTACTACAACCTAAATCTGTCCTGCCCCCACGTGCTCCAGTGATGCTCCGGCTGCTATAAAAGTATCTTCAGGAAATACATTTTAATAAAAGTGTTGTCTTTTTTATTTTTGTTGTTAGATTTGCGTGGTAGAAAATGATTAAGTGGTTAAACCTGTTGATCCACAACAAACTGTAATTATTACACAGATACAGTAAATCAAATCTCTTATGTAATAAGCTTTTTGTAAAGATCATAGTACATGTACAATTGTAAATTACTTACCTTGCAGTTGTTATCGTGTTCCTCACATTTCTGTGCAATAAATGCAAAAGTCCAGGTTGCTATTTATTTGGACTTTGCCCTGTCGGTCTGCAGGTGTGATGTTTTATATTCTGTAACATGCAGGTATTCAATGTCGTCAGATGGCTGAATATATTTGAAATATTTCGCTTTGATTATCATTTATTTATATAGAGCAAAAGAAATGTTCCTGGTTTTAGTGTCACTTGTGTAGCTGAAGTGATTGCTTTTTTTATTTTATTTTTTTTAATTAAGCGATATGTCAGATAGCTTGAAGTGAGTTTTTGTGGAAAAGTTACTCAATCAGTATCTTATCTGTTGTAGATGAGTTTTAAGTGTTCTGTAAATCTTGGCATTGCATCCATCTGCTCTTATTGTTTTTTGACACCATCTAAGATGTTGACTTCTTAGTTTATTTTAATTTATTTTGTTTTTAATTTTGCTTTTTTATAGTTTTATTATTTATTTATTATTAACCTTTATTTAACCAGGCAAATCCCATTGAGATCACAGATCTCTTTTGCAAGTGAGGCCTGGGCCTGAAGGCAGCCTAACATGCATGTTTTTGGTCGGGGGGACCGGAGTACCCAGAGAAAACCCACGCATGCACGAAGAGAACATGCAAACTCCACACAGAAAGATCCCAGATCCATCCGGGGATTGAACCCAGGACCTTCTTGCTGTGAGGCAACAGTGCTAACCACTGAGCAACCATGCTGCCATTATGTCTTGTTACTGCTGTTACAGTTCATTTTATTGTGCAACACTTTGGTTCATCTTGGACGAGCCGTTAGTGGTGGACGATTTTGAATTAAATTTTAAATGTCAAAAATCACTTTTGGCAGAGTTAATTTGTGCTGCTACTTAAATCAGCAGAGTAGTTGCTACTCGGTGTCAAACTCTTGCCCTAGTAAAGCCATAGCTACCTGTAGTTTGATTTGTGTGTACTGTACATTTCCAGTGATAACAGGATGCTAATGACATTAGCTTTCAATGGCATTTTCAGTGTTAAGCTAGCATCCATGCTAAGTATTGGTCAGCAACTTGTGATTGTTATTGGCTATTAGTCATTGTGCAAACGCAAAGTCATGAAAACGCATAAATCAATGTTTATTTGTGTAAGTCAGTCATTTAATTTTCAAGATGAACAAAATGTTTTGATAATTATATTTATAATCACAATGCAGTCTTCTGAATAAACCAAATAAAACTGTGAGGTGCCTAAATGCTCCCACACCCAGCATTTATCTCATCATTCTAGACAGAAGTAAAGTTTCTCATGCTACCTGCTAAAGGTAAGATGGTGACTATTCATGTCCTTTACACAAACCCCACTTTACAAGACTGGAGCTATAAATAACTGCGTTCAAAGACTTGCAAATTAGAAACACTGCACTCGTCTGCAATATTATGTACGGTAATATTAAAATATCTGAAAACCTTGTTATGGTAACTCATTATTTTTATTTTTTCCTCATTTAAAGCTGTTTTATTTGTCTGTGCTCCTGTTTTAATAAAGTTTTCTTTTTCTTCCTTAGTGCAGCGTATGTCTTGTTGCGGGTGAAGCTGAATGTCAGGCGTCATGTCAGAGAAAAGAACACTATACCTAAGATTTTTGCTGAAACGGTGCAGCGTCACGGGGACAAAACAGCGCTCATCTTCGAGGGGACCGGAGAGAGGTGGACCTTCCTACAGCTGGATGAATATTCCAACAGAGTGGCTAACTTCCTGCTGGAACGAGGCTTCAAGGTGTAGAAAACGACACGTTTTAAAAAATGTCTCACCTTCGTTTTATTACTGTAGGACTTGTTTTAATTCACTGGGAATCTGTTTGACAGCGCCTGCTTGTTTTTGTGTTTTTACTTTAAGGAGGGTGATGTGGTGGCCCTGTTCATGGAGAACCGGTCCCAGTACGTGGGCCTCTGGTTGGGCATGGCCAAAATTGGAGTTGAAGCTGCGCTCATCAACTTCAATCTGAGACTCGAGGCTTTGGTCCACTGTGTCGCCATCTCCAACTCCAAGGCTGTGATCTTTGGTTCGGAGCTAACTGACGGTAAGATGCTGGAGGAGTTGCAGTTCAGACGATCATCCTAAGCCTCTCGGTACAGAACTGACCTGTGCTCAGGGATGCCGCTCTTCTTTCTGTGTAATGAGAGAGGCGAGTGCAGAAAAAAAAGAACATGGGTCATAAAAAATAAATGGCTATTTGAGTAGGCGTCTCCTTAGTATCAGTCGGTGGCACTCGCTGTACTGAGAGAAATATCTTTATCACCAGCATAAAGTGCTCAAGGTCTGAGCTTGGCAGAGAAAATCATCTGATAAATGATCAAATAAAACTGATAAAAAGCAGCAAGATAAAGATGCACGTATCGCGTGTAATAGTTTTAATTGATGTAAGAATAAAACCTTCAGCAACCATATTACTTCAACTGCTGTGTGCATGCTGATTCAGCATCCACGCTTCTGCATATTTTGTACTAGTTTAGCCTTTCATAAATCAAAAAGTTCACCTCGCTCAGGAGATGGATGCTCTGACTTTTGGGTTGTGTGATTTTTATACTTTACAAAATATTAATCTTTTTTTACCCCATTAGAATACATTGAAATCACTTAAATTCTTTTAAAGGGATTGTGACATGATTTTTTTACTATTCATAAAATTGCTCAAAATATATATATTTTATCATTTAAATATGTTTGTTTTTGCAAACAAAATGATAAATCACTTTAATTTTGCTTTAAAAGTGATTTTGAACTTCAAGCCGTGTTTAATCATGGGAAATCCGATTACACTCGAACGCACCATATGTGATGTCACACTGGGCAGAGGGCTGTGGTGTCTTTAATAGCGGACAATTTAAAACTGGACGAATTTATCAATCTATGTGAAGATTTGAGCTATTTGTCTTCATTTTGGGAAGCAGAAAATAGTTTGGGTGATGGAACAAGAAACAACAGGATCTAATTTAGGTCTGATGCTGTATCAGACTTCCTTCATGTCGAGCTGCTCATACCTGCGCACTGTGACAAGCCCAGAGCTCTGCCCAGTGTGACATCACAGATGGTGCGTTCGTGTGTAATGGGATTTCCCATGATTAAACACGGCTTGAAGTTCAAAATCACTTTTAAAGCAAAATTAAAGTGATTTATCATTTTGTTTGCAAAAACAAACATATTTAAATGATAAAATATATATATTTTGAGCAATTTTATGAATAGTAAAAAAATCATGTCACAATCCCTTTAAATACATTATTCGCTCTGAAACCTGCCTCAGCAGTACATTATATTTTTCTTCTTACGCTACTTATTTATTTTATTTTTTTAGCTTTTATGTAGTCTTTTGCTACTTTAGTTTGTCTTTTGTTACTTTTGACTTTGAACATTCAAATTCTGTAGTTACTGTATTTTCCGCCGTACACGTCGCACCACCCTAAAAGTCGCATCAGTCCAAATTTGTCTAATAAAGTTGAAAAATACATAAATATGTCTCTTCGCCATATACGTCGCATCTGTTATGCGTCACCGCTGACGACCCTGAAATGTGGGCTGGTGTTGTGCCAAAAATCGATTGGCTGCCAAATGATAGTCACTGGAGCATGCACGGGAGGTCTTTAACAAGAATTTAACCAGATTAACACTTAAAAACAATTATTTGTTTGCGCGAAATTAAAGGAGACCACATATTGGTTTTATAAATTTTTATGGTATGTCTGTGGGCTATCCAGACCATGTTCATTCAATTTAATGCACAAAATAATTCTTAGATAATAAGATATCCCCTTTTTAGTTCTGCCTTTTCTCATTTCCGTTCTGAACAGGCTGTT